>LZPO01099512.1:1154759-1205858 GCA_001675575.1 Neotoma lepida | reverse complement strand
AAAAAAAAAAACAAACAAAAAACAAAACAAAACAAAACAAAAACCTTGGAAGTGCTCAGGCCAGCTAGCTTAACACATGCAGCAGCTAACTAAAACCAAAGCAGGTCTCCTTGAGTGAGGTGGGGGCTGGTAAACCTCTAGAGCAGTGGTTCTCAACCTTCCTAATGCTGTGACCCTTTAANACAGGTCCTCACGTTGTGGTGACCCCCAACCATAAAATTATTTTCATTGGTACTATGGTCAAGCTGTTTTGGGCCCCCCACAGTAGTGTGTTTCAGAAGAATGTGAACAGGCTGTGACATTGGCTGATTTGTCTGAACACATTAGGATTACAGAGTAGGATGAGAGAGAGGCCCTGGAACAACTTAATGGATGTTACATTAGCACAGAGAGCTCCTCTAGCTTCCGAAAAGCTCCATGGGAGGGCCAGTTGGATCCACTCCCAGCCAGATGTGGGAATGGAGGGGCCTAAACTTGCTCACTGAGAATTCCAGGCAAGGAATCCAAAACCNGAGGGGTCCCTCCCTGGTACTTGCAGCGGAACAGGAAGTCTAGCCCTCTGGCTCTGCTGCTGCTGGCTGGCTGTTTGTTATTTCACTCCTAGTGACTGAGCAAGGCCACATCCTCACCCAGGTGCTGTGACTGAAGCCAAACCTGCAGAACATTTGAAGGCAGGGCTGAGTTGAACCTGAAAAGCCCAGAAAAACGGGGAGCTGGGGAGTAAGGGGATGGACTTCAGGCATCTGCTGCTTCTCTCAACAGCCATCCAAAGCCTTGTAACTGTCGGGCTGCTGGGGCNGCCGGGGCCACCGGGGATGCTGGGGCTTTGCACTAGTCAGGCTCTCTGAAGGACCCTCACTCAAAAATAAGACCAAACTAACAGCCTCTGCTTGAACTAAAAAAAGAATAGGCCTGAGTTTTAAGTTTCGAGCTTCCCAGGAATGCTGACAGAGGCTCCAGGAATTGAAACAGTACAAAGTCACAAAGTCAGGATGACCAGAGGGCCATCTGAAAGCAACTGACTAACCACAGAATGTCCCAAANCCAGAGATAGTCTATAGAAGAGGTCTTGTGACAAACAACAGGTCTAGCTGAAGGATTAGATAACTCACAAACTGTAGAAATTCCTAAGAGTAAGCAAAGATAAGCTAGTCAAAAATGAACCCATACTAATCCTCTTCCCCTTTGAGAAATTTTGTGGGTTTTGCCTTTAAAAGTTAAGCTCACAAAGAAAGAGCAACTCTCCTCCCTGCCTTGCTGCGTCGGGTGCTACGGACAAGAGTTCCCTGTCGGCTTGTACTGCACAGCTTCAACAAACCTTGCTTTTGCATTCTGGATTTCTTGAGTCTCTGGTGGTCTCTTTGAGGGTCTTAACCTGGGCACAACACTCTCCATAGAAACAGAATGGACAGAGAAATTATGTATATGGNATTTATTAGATTGTCTTACACAATACGGTCCAAAGAGTCCAACAATGGCTGCCTCACGCTGGAGAGGCCAAAAATCCAATATTTGCTAAATCTATGAGGATGGCCATCTCAGCAGTCCCAATCTGAAAGCCTGGAGGATTCCCAGAGAGCAGCTGGTCTTCAGTCTGTTGGAATCCCTAGGATGATGGTTCTAATTTCAGGAAAGGGATGGTGTGGCAACAAGATAGATGGTGCCAGTTAAGCCATCAGTGTCAACCCCACAGTTATTGTTACTATTCGTCATGCCTTCCAACTTGCCAGATATTTCCTTGCCATGCATTCCAACCCAGTTCAGCACCAGTTGAAATTTCACCTGCTGGGGCTATCTGGGCAGCATGCCAACAAGCTGACAGGAGCTGGTTAGAGGCAATGGGATAAGAGGGGGCAGACTCCAAGGCCAGGCTCTCCTTGCAGACAGACTAGCACACTGCAGATGTGCGAAGCATAGTTCAGTCAGAGCTACAGGACTTGATGCAATGGTGCTCCCTGTGGCTGCCAAAGGAGGGCAGGTCCAATAAGGCAGCATCAGTGCTCCACCTGCGGTNTTTGGTGAGCCATCATCTCAGATGGTAGCAGTAAGAAAAGGCAGGGCACAGAACTATGATGAACAGATACCTGGGAAGTCCTTCATCCCTGGTGACTCAATAAGGATGAGGCATAAGCTGTACTACCTGAAGGGCAGGAGGACACAGCAGCCATGGGAGGAGGTGACACTCATCGCCGAGACCTGTCCTGGCCCAAATCCTCAGATCACAAATGGAAGCCCAGGACAGTAACAAAGTCCTTGGTGAAGAAGGGGGAGTAAGACAAGGCCCTAACAAGGGNCCCAAATGGTTGGCTCAGGGACTGGACCCAAGCCCGATGTTCTCAAAATGACCCATGGCTTTTTGAGTCATCTCAATGGAAATTCTGTGTTTGCGCTAGGTCTGGTGGGAGGTAGGCAGGGCCGACTCAGCTCACTGGATCACTTAGGCAACAGCAGCAACAACTAGGGGTTGAAAAGATGGCTGAGCAGTTGGGAGCACTTTTTGCTNTTGCAGAGAAGAACCCATGTGGTAGTTCACAACCATCTTTAATTCCAGTTTCAGTGGACCTGAAGCCCTCTTCTGACCACAGGGTGCATACCACACACACACACACTAAATAAGTCTAAAAGAAATCACTTAGGAGTAAAAAAATGCAGAGTTACTCAGCAGGTTGTTTCAAATAGAATAAAGTAACAATGTTTAGTGAGACTGACTGAGGAAAGTATCATTTCTAANAAAATGCAGGTTTCTAGAAAAGAGGTGAATTGCCCTTCAGAAGAGTTTTGCTTATTTATTTTGAGACAGGGTCTGTCTATGTAGTCCTGGCTGTCCTGGAACTCACTATATAGACCAGTCTGGCCTCAAACTCAGAGACCCATTTGCCTCTGCCTCCTAGTTCTGGGACTAAAAGTGTATACCACTACATCCAACAGAACTTTATAGGAGAATTATAGGCTCATGGCCACAGAAAGCCATGATAAGACTCTGAAGTGGGCATTCAGAGAGATAGCCACCATAGCATGATGAAGGTTCTGAAGAGGCCCTGGTGGGGGTGGAACAGGAGGGGTGGGGGCTCTAAGTGGGTTGCTCTGCCCTGGGTCATGTGAGCTGAAGAGGAATGGCTACCATCACACAGGATGGGCAAGTGTTTCACCACTTGCTGGTCAGTGGCAACATGCTCAGAGGTATTCCAGTGAGTGGGGCAACCCTGCAAACCTTCAAAGGGGAACAGGTGTGAAGCCCATCCCTTCACACTCTGAGGATCCATCCCCTATCCTGGAAACACTAGGCAGACATAGACGTCCCTGGAGCAGTTGTGTGCTGCTTCTACCAAGCCTTCAAGGACAGGGCCAGTGGCACAGAAGACCTGGTGTGCTGGAGAGTTTTACGTCAACTTGACACAAGCTCAAGTCATCTGAGAGGAGGGAGCCTCAATTGAGAAAATGCCTCCGCAAGATCAGGCTGTAAGCAGACAAGCCTGTAGGACATTTTCNTAGTGATTGTTGGGGGAGGATCAATAGACCACTGAGGGAGGTGTTCCTGGGCTGGTGGTCCTGGGTTCTATAAGAAAGCAGGCTGAGCAAGCCATGTTGAACAAGCCTGTAAACAGCTCTCCTCATGNCCNGTGCTTCAGCTCCTGCCTCCATGTTCCTGCCTTGGGTTCCCTTCATGATGGCCTGTAAGCTGTAAGNAGAATAAACCCTTTGATCCCCAAGTTTGCTTGGGGTCAGGGTGTTTATCATGTCACAGTAACATGAAACACAGAAAACAAACCAGGACATCAGGTGATCCCAACAGAGTGACCGTGAGGACATAGTGTCCAGACTTGCAATATGTTCAACTCATCTGGGCTCCTCAACTTTACTGAATCTTTCCTCTGGCCACAGGAACAGTTTGTCTTATTAGATTTGGGCTGAGACCTGGGCATCCAGGTAGCTCTTATGTGTCACCAAATTTGGGAGCCATGACGGTAGGGGATAGACAAGTACAATACATAGCTGATGAAAATCCCTGGCAATGGCCTACATTTACATCCAGCCAAAAGATCTCCACATGTGCTGTATGTCAAAACAGGCTGGCACTGCAGGACAGTAAGGTACATGCATATTCTTATCCTTTTCTTCAGGAATATATTCGGGGAGAAGCTGAGAGACTATCAGCTAGCCTGTGGAGGCTGGGTCTGGCTTGGACCTCTTAGCTCCTGGGGATATAAACATTTTCATAATATTATTCTCCTTTGAAACCTCTTGAGCCAACCTCCCACAGTTTATTAAATCACACTCAGCAGCACTGTCTTCCATGCTCCTACTAGTATAGCCCATTAGATAGCATTTAAAGTGTTCAACTGCTTTTCTAATCCACAGTCCCAAGGTCCATATTATTCCAAACAAAAACATGGTCAGACCTATCACAGCAATACTCCAGTCTCTGCTATCAACTTCTGTCTTAGTTAGGGTTTCTATTGCTGTGAAGAGACACCATGACCACAGCAACTCTTATAAAGGAAAATATTTAATTGGAGTGTTTTGCTTACAGTTCAGAGGTTCAGTCCATTATCATGGCAGGTGTCGTGCAGCAGACATGGTGCTGGAGAGGTAGCTGAGAGTTCTACATCTTTCAGGCAACAGGAAGGAAGTGGTCTGTTTCACTGGGTGTGGCTTGAGCATATATGAGACCTCAAAGTCTGCCTCNACAGTGACACACTTCCTCCAAGAAGGACACACCTCCTAATAGTGCCATTCTCTTTGGGGGCTATTTTCTTTCAAACTACCACAGAGGGTCTTAGAATGAGGTTAAGTCTGCAAAAACAAAATTCAGACGAGTGCATCTCTGTGGCTGAATGTGATTCTTGGCTCCTCTATTGTCTCAAGGACAAGGACAACCATGTGTCCTCTCTGAGAATCATCAAGGATCAGAAAGCTCCGATTGTGTCAGTGGGTGTCAGTGGTGAGAGTGGAAAGATTGTGTCAGTGGCTCACAGGGCTGGTACAGTGTCGATGTTCACTAGTGGGACCATCTCTAGCTCAGGCAATAACAGTACCTTTTACAAATACAAGCCCAACATGCAGATGGGCTACTGGATGCAGGAATGAGTAGATGAGTGAACAAAGTTCCCCTCTCATTCTGGGACTCAGTGGTTCATCCCCTGCCTCCCAGCATGTGTGAGGAGGGAGGGGCAACAGCAACAGGTCCTAGACATGGCTACAGCCATGACTGGACAAGGCTGTTCTAAATGCCTATGTCCACAGAGGCCTGTCCCACCCCTTTGGCAGAGGATGACGTTGGTCAATGAGGTGGAAGGAAGAGTAATAATCGGCCCAGCTGATTAGGACAGGTGAAGTCTGTTCCACAGCAGGGAGAGAAGGGACATGGGCTCATTTGACATATGGGTGCCCACCATCATATGTGACTTGCAGACAAGGTGACTTGCCTAGTGTTACCCAATGCATGGGATTCAAGAGGCAGGAAACTCCAGTTTTTTGTAGGAGAATGAGCATGTGGGAGAGGCTCTTGGGCCACTCTAGAGTCCCTTCTGGCTATGGCTTGAATATGTGTGTCATGTAATATTCACAGGCTGAGATACTAACCCCCAAGGTGATGTGGGGAGGTGGGGCCTTTGGGGATTATAAGTTCTTTATGAAAGGGCTCCAGAGGGCTCCATTTTCCTTTTGCCATGTGAGGTCAGAAGGAAAAGGCACCGTGTGTGAGCCAGGATACGAGCCTTCGGCAGGCAGAACTGGCCAGAGCCCTTGGACTTTGCAGCTTTGGAATGTATAAAATAGGAATTTCTGCTGCTATTAGACACTCGATGGATGGCATCTTGTACTGTAGCCCACCAGCTTCTGGATTCATTTCCTAAGGCCACAGGGGATAAGGTCCTGCATGCTGAGTGGCTTAAACAATAGAAACTGATTCTCTCACATCTGAAGGCTGGAAGTCCAAGGGCAGGTTGTCAGCAGGTTCTTCCTAAGGATTCTAGAGGGAGAATCTGACACAAGATGTCTTGGCATACAGATGGAGGCCTTTTCTTGACATCCCTCATCGACAGTGTCTGTTCAATTTTTCCATTTTTCATACGGACACCAATTAACTGGCTCAGGGTCCCATTCCTGGTCTCACTTAAGCTTAATTACCTCCTAATAGCTCCTGTCTGGATATATAGGCCCATAGGAGAATGTGGCTTCAGTGTATGAAGAGGTGCAGTTTGCTCTGTAGCAGGCACACATTTAGTGGGCAGAGGGCAGGGAGGGTAGGAAAATACGTCCCCTGCTACTTTTTCTTTTTAAAGCTGCTTTGTTCTAGGACAGAAACACCCGGGTTGAAGGCTCTTCAGAGCTTAGAAGGGGTCAGAGCACCCCACTCCTTCTGAGATCCCAGTTTCNTGTTGTGTGAAGAGATGCTTTTACTGCCCTGAGGATACATGCTCTCGTCCCAGTTCACCAGGCATTAAAACGTGAACAAGAGGCTCAGCTTCTCAGCGGGGAGTTGAGGTCACTCTCCCTCAGGGAGATGAGCCAACCAGTCAGATCCTGGGTTCTGGTCCACAAGTTTCTAGCAGGTGCTTCCTTGAAGTACGCTTTCACAGGACAAAGGCAGAGCCACCAAGGCTGCCATCAGACCATTCTGGTAAGTGACCTGCAGAGCCCAGAAAGCCTGGGAGGGTGGTGAGCAGGAACCAGGNGTACAATGACTCTCTTCTCAAAGCAGGGAGGAGAGTTCTTCCTAGCTGAGGGCCCCAGGAGCAGTGGCTGTGGGAAACAGACTGCTGCAGGTCGTAAGCCATGGCCTGGACTTCTGTCCTGTTCATGCTGTTGGCCCACCTCACAGGTAAGGGAACCCTTGGGGCCCAGAGCCTCCTTGCCCCTCCTCTTGCTTTGCTCTGCCCTGGTGAAGGCCATGCTTCTGTCTTCTCAGGTTGTGGCCCTCAGCCCTTGCTGCATCAGCCACCATCTGCCTCTTCCTCACTTGGAACCACCATCCGCCTCACCTGTGCCCTGAGCAGCAACCATAACATCAACATTTACAGCATTTACTGGTACCAGCAGCGGCCAGGCCANCCTCCCAGGTTCCTGCTGAGATATTTCTCACGCTGGGACAAGCACCAGGGTCCCAAGATACCCCCTCGCTTCTCCGGATCCAAAGACCTGGCCAGGAACCTGGGGTATCTGAGCATCTCTGAACTGCAGCCTGAGGACGAGGCTGTGTATTACTGTGCCATGGGGCTACGGAGCCAGGAAAAGGGGAACTGGATGGAGAGGGAGAGAGGAGGAGAAAAGTAGTTCACAGATTCAGGATCCCAGGCTCTGGAGACATTCAGACCCTGAACTGAAGGTGCAGTTTGCTTTGCTCAGTTAGGCTGGTATAGGGGGGAGGGGTAGAGCACTGGGGCTCNGCAGAGCCACGAAGATGGAGCCATTCAGCTTTTCCATGTCTTGCAGTCTTGCTGTGAGCCCCACTGGANGCTGGATTATAGAAATAAAGCTGTTTTTCTGAGTTTGGCTTGGCTGGTTTGTGATCTCAGGACGAATGTATAACTGGCTAGTCTCCAGAACCTGACTAGTCATTCTCAGATTGCCCAGGCACCATGAACAGTATACTCATTATGATCACTCGTCAAGTGGATGACAGAAACATCTTGGAGGGGGACCTCCTTGCCAGGGACAAGGTCTTCTATTGTCGCCTTCACAATCACAGAGTAAAGGAGTTTAGGAAACACCATCATTGGCCCTCTACTTTGGAGGAGAGCAGAGGCCAAGTGACAGGCTTAGAGCAGGTTCCCCTCCTTGGAACTAGTGATGTTTTGGGATGGAGCTGCTTTGTCATGGAGCTGCCTGTGCATTGTGGGTGTTGAACAACTTCTCTGGCCTCAGCTTCCAGATGCAGTACACAGCACATGCCCCCCCACTGTAAGTGATGACAACCCCAGACGGCTCCAGATAGCAGTAAAGGTACCCAAGGTGAGATACATCTACCTTCTGTGCAGGGGAGTGATAGGCAGCCAGCATTTTCTCAAAGGCCAGATAGTTATCAACCTTGTTGTTGTGGACCATACTGACTGTTGAAATACCCAGTTCTGTCTTTAGAGCAAAGCAGCAGCCACAGGCAATGGGTGAGTGACCAATGTGGCTGCCAGCAAAGCTAACTTAAAGGAACAGGCTGGGCAGGGCAGGATGTGGTCCTCACCACAAATGGCTGACCTTGCTCTGGAGAAANGGCACAGCTCCTGCCTGGGTTTCAACAATCCCTGCTTGGGGTGTCATTAGGGGCCTTTTCAGCTTTTCTTGACTGATGGCCTTGGGTTCTGAGCCACGGCCTGTGGAAAGACCTTGAAATATGAGGTGCATGGTCCACTGAAGCCACACCAGGCTTGTTGGCTGCAGAGGGATGGAAGAGTTCACAGAGTCCTGGCCACAGTGTGGTGCCTGAAACTCCAGGGAGGCGGTTGAGAATGTGCCCTAAGAGTGAGAGTCTATCCTGTGTGGACACGCTTTGTACCTCCCTCTCACGCTGCTGTAGCCTTGACTTGTCCTCTGTCCTTACTGTCCCTTTGTCCAGACTTGCCTTCACTTTTCTTACTGACTGATTCCTGTATTCTAAGGCATGGAGGCAAGCCACATTGGCAGTCTCCAACTTCTAGTGGTTACATTCAAATAAAGTGACTATGTGCATTGGCATGGATCTATAGTCCCCACTACTTGGTAGCTTGAGGCAGAAGATCACTTCAGTCCAGGGGAAACAAAGTGAGACTTCCCATCTCTGAAAATAGTTTTTAAAAAAATAATAAAAAAGTAAAAAGAAACAGGTGAAATGATTTCTAAGATATATTTTATTTAACACACTATATCTCCAATTTGATCATCATTTTAATGAGCAACCAATTCTTTGACAGGCACATATCAGCATTATTTTTCTTTGGTACTCCATCTTTGACATCCGATATGTATTTCACAGTTGTGGTTTATCTCAGCTCAGACCCACAGCAACTGCATATGGTGTATGAAAAGAGCACAGACTGGAGGGACAGGATTCAGATTCCTCATCACCCAGCCTTTGGAGGCTGGTCAGAGCCCATGCTGAGAGTCCTGTGTCTTGTCTCCTTCCACCTGCACTCTCCATTTCTGCCGGGTTCAGCTAACTGCCATTGATCAGGTGCCTGNTTCGCTTGGTTGCCTCCAAACCTTCACTCAAGCTGTTGACACTGGGAGGATTTCCTGTCCCTGGACTGTGTCCTCCTTCTGCACCGATGCAAGGCTCCACAGCGATCTCACCTCCCCCTCTTTGGGCAACCGTTTCCTGGCCGCTGTGCAGTTGTTACCTCCCTCCAGTGGGCAGACAGCCTGTTTTCCTAGTTACAGTTAGCACCTGCCTCACAGCTCTGGTTTTATTTAGCAAGACTCTTACACTAGTCTGCAAATCCCAGCTGGCTGGAGTCTCTTTGTGTGTGATAAACACTCTAGATGATAAGACAGGCGGGTGAGCGAGGCAATGAGTGATGAATGCATGAGCGAGGGAGTTCTTGGCTACTCTTCATTAGGATCTCATTGGGACCCCACAGTGGCTGGGGTCACTGTGATTCCCCGAGACTGGGGAGAAGCAGCCCAGATTCACATTCACATTGGTGACTGGCCACACTCACTGTCTGTACGTCTGTCTCTCTGTTCCTGTTTCCCACTGTCACANTGCCATCCCCTGATGTCTGACAAATGAAACAAGTGACTGAATGCTGTAACCAAGAGGGGCCTGGAAAAGGTAAGCTTGATGGAGGCGAAGGCGCAGAAGGAATGCAGAGAACCTTCTGAGCCTGAGCCAGAGAGCGGNTGGAGAGGGCAGGGTTCCCGGAGTGTCAGGACCCACTACCTAGTACTGCAAAGACTCTGCTTCAGGATCAAAGGATCCTGACAGTCATGCGGAACCAGGCTGTGGGGTTCTCAGGACTGTGACCTATGCACACACCTTCCAAATTCAACAGGAAACAGAACCAAATGAATGAACACATTGCCAGTGACTCAAACATGAGACCCTGGGGGAATGGGTTCTGAGGAGCTCCTGGGGTCTTACAGGGTGGCGCTTAGAATGAAAAGGGTCCAAAATGCCAGTGCAGTCATGGCCTGGATTGGTAGAGGAGCTAGGAGAAGGGCCTATGTGGAGGAAGAGCGTGGAATTAGCACACGGGACAATGGGACATAGGCCCTTCCATCTTATGATGCATCTTTATGATGGATCTCACAGTCCAACCCATTTGTTCATTATGCAGTATAGAAAGGGAGTATTTTCATTTTAGCATTCTTTCATTTGTTAACAAAAACAAAAACAAACACACACACACACACACACACACACACACACACACTAAAGAGCCTTCCAGGGCCAGGAAGATAGCTCACCAGCAAAAGCACTTTTTATACAAGCATGAGGACCTGAGTTTGATCCCCCAGAACACAAGTAAAAGCTGGGCACAGTAGCTCGAATCTGTAATCCCAGTGCTCCTATGGGAGTTGGGAGGTCCAGACAGGAGAGTCCTTAGAAGTTCTCAGGCCAGTTAGCCTGGCATCTGAAGCAGCAAGCAAGAAAGAGATGAAGAACCTACATCTGAGGTTGACCTCTGACCTTCACGTGCATATAGTGGCACATGCACACCCACACTCACATACACAAATGGGCTTGTGAGTATACACATAGATGCACACACATAATATATATGCATCATAAACACACGAAGAAAAAAATAGAAAAAAAAGGAACCTTCTCCAAACTGAGAGCATGGTGGCACACTGCTGCACCCCAGCTCTCTGGAGAATGAGGCAGGAATCCAAGGTTAACCTGAGTTACGTAGTGTGAGACCCCGTTTCAAAGAATACATACAAACCTGTACAACGAACAACAAACTCTCCTCCTCCCCAATAACTTAGCCACTTTGAGGGATTATTTGAATAGTCAAGACAGAATAAGCATTGCCTTCTCCTGCGCATTCATCAACCATCACTATAAGGAGCAGTGAGTACATAAGCTGAGAACATGATTGTTCCACAGTACAGTTGAACGGAAGGTTTTTATTAGAGATTTGAGGGAGAGTGCAAGCAGAAGCATCTGGAAAGGTCCAGAGCAGAGGGGGAAGGTGGTAGGTTGAGAATGGCCAGCAAACTGGACTGGGCCATGATGGGAGAGAGAGAGAGCAAGGGCAAGGGAGACCAAGAGTGAGGGGCAAGAGAGGAAGAGAGGAGAAAGAGCATGGCAGAAATAACTGGGTTATAAGGGAATGAGAAGCTGGGGGAGGGAAGCCCACAAGCTGGAGAAGTTTGGGGTAGGGGTGGGGTGAGAGGAGCTGAGAGGGGTCACCTGTACTTAGGAGCACTGGCTCTGTGGTGCCTGTCAGCAGCCATAGCGCATGCTGGCCTCCAGGCTCACTCAGCCTGAGTTTCTTTTGGAGCTGACAATGATAAGGAAGTGGCTGAGTCATTTTCCTCTCCTTAGCAGCAGACTCAGGAGAACAGAAAAAGTGGGTATGTTTTATAATTTTCTTTAAGAGATATAAACGAGTGAAAAAACCCTGCACTGAACATTAGTAAAACAAAGCCACTCAGAATCCATGAACAAATAAGGTGGAAAGTCTGACATGCCAACGCCCACGGCCTACGACACTCAACGGCTCTGGCTGGTCACCCCACTCCGAGCAGATCCAGGCAGCATGTGGAGAGCAAAGACATTCCCGGGATAGAATTTTTTTAGGTAAGAATGAATTCTTTCTAAAGAATTTTCTAAAGGGGAATAGAAATGCTCTGAGTGTCAGAGTCCCCGATGACAGGGAAAAGCAAAACATGGGCATCTGTTTAGAAATATGAAAACAAGCATCTCTAATTGCCTTAATCACAAGTAGCCATGTATCATATTTTTCACAAATATGATTATATACAGATAAGCATGCCCTGCCTTATGAGACTTCACAGGTGCCAAAGAAAGCACAGCAGTAGCTCCAGAAATGTCTATTGTAGTGTTAGATTTCAGAACATGGCAACATCATTGCTAACACCAGGGAAAGTTCCAGTTATTCACATGGGCTTGTCCTGAACCCAGGCCTTCTGATGCCTATACCCACTTGCTCGAAGACCTGTAGGAGATGCACTCACACATACACACATATATGTGTAAGTACATATCCATGTGTGTGTGTGTGTGTGTGTGTGTGTGTAGAATATATAATGTTGTGATCGGAAGTTCTCAGATCTTTACCCCTACCTCAGCATACCCACATTGGTTAGACAGGGCTAGTGGTTTTGTTTGTTGGTTTATACTATGATGGTGGAAAGCCACACACGTTGTGGAAACTATACTTTGAATTTTAAGTTTTGATGTTTGCAGAGCTACCATTGTGTGGCTTGAACCTCTTGTGATGCAGAATTGTGAACGGTAGCTCCCAGATAATCCTGCGATCGTGAGGGAGACATACCAGTTCTACAGTGTATGGTACTGCCAAAGCCTCAGGCAGATGAAACCATCTCCTATTTACACTTTCCACATAGAGCAAGCCTATCAGAATGCAGCCACTCCACAAGCAGAGGAGTATCTGTACATGTTTTGTCAAAACTCCGGTTCTACCAGTCATGGGGTCGGCCCATGATGGAAGTCTCTGAGGGTGACATCTAACTCACTAGCAGGTCACATGGGGCCACTGAAGAGAAGAGCCATGTTCTCCAGACACAGGCAGAGTCCCAGTGCTGGGGTGGGGTGATGCTGTGTAACAGGGATTCACCCCCTGTGAGAGACACTCAAACAACCTGCATCTTTGCCCCTCTGCCTGCTGTTCTTCCTCCAGTAAACTGCCAATGCCACAACTAAGGCTGAGTAGGCATTAGTGCAGATCAGGAGCCCAAATTGCCTCATGATTCTCTTAAATTACCCCAATATGCCTTTAATTGCAAAATGATACACAATTACAGAAAACAGTCATATTGAAATAGTATAAAACATTACTGTCTTGTGTGTTTATAAGTCAGTTAACTTTCTCAGATCACATATTTAACAAGATAGTTATTGATTCCTTTGTTATCAAACAATTATACATTTTACTTATTGGAAATACCCTGTGTATTAGTCAGTATTAGTATTAGTGTATTAGTTCTCTAGAGTCACAGAACTTATGGAATGAATCTCTCTTCTCTCTCTCTCTCTCTCTCTCTCTCTCTCTCTCTCTCTCCACACACACACACACACACACACACATATATATATATATGTATATATATAAAGGGAATTTATTGGAATGACTTACAGGCTGCTGTCCAACAATGGCTAGTTGTGAATAGAAAGTCCAAGAATATAGTAATTGCTTGGTCCCATGAGTCTGGATGTCTCAGCTGGTCTTCTGTATATGCTGGAATCCTGAAGAAGTAGGCTCCAACACCAGTGAAGGAATGGATGTGCTGACAAGGCGAGGGCAACCAGGCAAAGAGTGAACAAATCCTCCCTTCTTCCATTGTCCTTACAGAGGCTTCCAGCAGAAGGTGTGGCCCAGATTAAGGTGTGGCTCTTCCTGCCTCAAGATCCAGATCAAGAGCCCGTGTCTTCTAGACTCAAGATCTGGATTAAAGGTGTCTTGTCTTCCAGCCTCAAGATCCAGACCACAGGTGTGCCCTCCATTTCTGTATTGTAGTTCATTCTAGATTTAGTTAAGTTGACAACTGAGAAGCCATCACACCCCGATTCTAGAGTTTGCTGCTTAATTAGCATGGTGCCGCTTCAGTTCCATACTTGCAGTTTATTGAGAGTACCAGGAATTTCCTAATGTTGCAATTTTAATAGGAATAATTATCACCAAGCCTCTCACACAGATTTTCAATTATACATCACAGTACTGTGACATAGAAGTATGCCATTGCAGAGCAAATATAGAACATAGAACACATTCTGCTGCCTTCCCCTCCATGTGTCGAATCTACTCTGTGATTTATGGGTCTCTCTGTGTGTAGAGGCCAGAGGACAACCATGGGTGTCATTCCTCAGGTGCTGTCATTTTTTTTCCAGACAAGTTCTCTCACGACCTGGAATCCACCAAGTAGGTAGACTAGGTTGGCTGACTGGCCATGGAACCCTGGAGATCTGCCAGTCTCCATTTCTCTGGTCCTGGGATTGCAAGTGTCACACCAGCTTTGGCACTTCTTTACATGGGCTCTGGGGATCAGACTCAGGTCCCTGTGCTTAGAAGACAAGCACTGGGATGGCTGGGTCATCTCCTCATCCCTATGAATCTGTTTAAACGTCTCATAGAACATTGTGCAGAAGTTATCCTGTGTTTGCCTCATTTAACTGAGCATAACTCAGCAATACTACTTCTGGACATGTCTCTAAAAGAATGGAAGTCAGGATCAACAGTGGCTCAGACCCCCTGCCCACTGCAGCCTTCTCTCACCATCCAAGGTGCAGAAACAGCTCAATGTTTACTGATGGGCAATGGGCAAGTTAAAACTGAGGGTATGGGGCCAGAGAGACGGCTCAGTGGTTGAGAGCACTGGATGTTCTTCCAGAGAACCCCAATTCAATTCCCAGCACCCACGTGGCAGCTGACAATCACGCATAACTCCAGTTCCAAGGATCCGACACACTCTGCTGGCCTCTGAGACCACTATGCACAGGTGGTGCACATACACACTTGTTGACAAAACACTCATAGACATAAAATAAAAATAAGTATTTGTTTTTAAATGTGAGTGCATGCACACAATGGCTGTCATTCTGCTTTTGAAAAAGCACCCAAACATGTGATGAGGTAAGTACAATGTCCCCAAAGCAGTTGTGCCCTCTTGGTTGTATTAAATGCAAGGTCTCACATAACTGTCTCTCACAGAGTTTACAACTCAGACTTCAATCTAGAACAAAGTGAAGGTCCTGTACTTGAAGATTCCAAGAAGCAGCTAACAGATGGGAAGTGAAGTCTAGACTCAAATGGTAGCTTGTAAGGGACTGCTCATAGTGGCTTCCTCCTGAGCCGCCATCCCCTGCCGATTTCCCCCAGGTCAGTTAGGCCCATCAGCCACTGCAGAGAAACTTTTGTTTCCAGTCCAAAGCAGTGGAAATGAGGGACTGGAATACGAAGAGTGCAGGGCTATAACCATCACCATTTGTTGTGTTTCTCCCCTCAGTTATAAGGCTGACCTACAACGTGGGCAATGACAGGGAGACCCAAACCCCTGAGAACCTGCTTGTCTTTCAAAAGGATCAGTAAGGTACCTTCTGCTGTCTGAAGAACAGGAGCAAACTTTCCATTATGTTTCCCTTTATTTTCTTTATTTGTGGTTATCTGAGAGTTGAACTAGATACAGAACTTCAGAACAGCAGAGAGGGAGAAGATACATGGAGAGGAACCTGGAAGACGGACCTTTGAGAGGTGTCTGCCTCGGTTACTATCAGTGATGAAACACCATGACCAAAAGCAAATTAGGGAGGGAATGGCTTATTTGGCTTGTACTTCTGTATCCATAGTCCATCACTGAAGGAAGTTAGGACAGGAACTCAAGCAGGGCAGAAACCTGGATGCAGGAGCTAATGTAGAGGCCATGGAAGGGTGCTGCTTTCTGGCTTGCTCCCCAGAGCTTGCTCAGCCTGCTCTCTTATAGAACCCAGAACCGCCTTCCCAGGGCTGTCCCCACCCACAATTGCTGGCCCCTCCCACATCAATCACTAATTAAGGAAGTGCTCTACAGGCTTGCCTACAGCCTTGTCTTATGGAGTCATTTTTTCAGTTGAGGCTGCCTCCTCTCCAGTGACTCTAGTCTGTGTCAAGTTGACATAAAACTAGCCAGCACTGTAGGCTTGTGAATGTGAGCACAATTTTGAAGAGGAAAGAACTACTGAAAAGAAAGGGGAGGCTATTGAAGTTTTTTTATGAATTAACATGAGTTCTAGACACATGTTGTAGAATATAATATTTGTTTAATTATGTAAACATGTGTTGCATTTATTTATGTTGCAGAATAATTGTTTAACTATGTAAAGATGTGTTGCATTTGTTTCACCTTACCTGACTAAGGCACTTGATTGGTCTAATAAAAAGATGAATAGCTAGGCAGAGAAGGGATAGGCTGGACTGGTGGGCAGAGAGAATAAGTAGAAGAAGAGAGAAGAGAGAACAAGGGAGAAAGAGAGGGAGATGCCTGGAGCCAGCCAGCCAGCCAGACATGGAGTAGGACATATAGAATGAAAGAAAGATTAAAAAGCCCGGAGGGAAAATGTAGATGAAGAGAAACTGGTTAATTTAAGTTCTAAGAGCTAGAGGGTCAAGCATGAGATAGGTTCAAGCATTCATAATTAATAATAAGTCTCCATGTCTTTATTTGGGAGCCAGCTATACCCTGAGCTGCACAGGCACTGCTCACACCCAAAGAAACAGAGTAGAAGCTTCAAGAACTGAACTAGAACATAGACCACCACACAACACCCAGACTATCCCAAGAAGAGCGAGTCCTGGGGACTGTGCAGCCATGGTGAGGAAAGCATCTCTCCACTGAAGGCAAGTCACAGAAGGCTGCTCCAGCTTCCCCATGCTGGTGCTTATTGAAGTAGCAGAGAGAAGATTCTTATCATCTTNCTTGGAGCCAGTGTCTCACAATGTAATAATCTAATTGTCCATCCAAAATTACACAATAAATGTTTACAGAATTGAGGGGAAATCTAAAGCAATCTATATGAAGGAATTGCCATAGAAAGTGTCTATTATGCTGGGTGATGGTGGATCTGCACAGCAAAGCCACCAATAGTTTACCCAGCAAAGTTGTTACAGCTCTGCTCAACTCTGCTCAGAAGTGTTACAGCTCTACTCTAGAGGGATGCTTCCCCAGCAAAAGTGTTATGCTCTGCTCCGCCTCCAGCAAATGTTGTTACAGCTGGGCTCAATCTGGTGAAAGTGTCACACCACACAACAAACTGCACTTGAGATTTACTGGGTGGGAAAATCCGGAAGGGTGGCTGCCTCTAGGATGAGAAGCAGCAGCAAACTGAACAGGGTACAGAGCTTATATAGGGTATTTTGGTGGGGGTAGAGTAGGGAGGACAGAGATTTCCAGGGTGGCTTGGGATTGGTTGTAGTTGGTTGGTGTTTACTCTTTTGGCTTTTTGGCTCTTTGGGGGGCCCACCACCCAGCTCCCAAATGAAAACACATGGAAACATATTCTTACTTATGAATGCCCAGTCTTAGCTTGGCTTATCTCTAGCCAACTTTTCTTAACTTAAATTATTCCATCTACCTTTTGCCTCTAGGATTTTACCTTTTTATCTTTACTTTTTACTCTTTGGCTGGCTGTGTGACTGGGTTTCTGGCCCCTGGTGTCCTCTCTTTTCTTTTCTTGTTCATAGATCTCTTTTCTCTCTTTTTCTCCTTCTATTTATTCTCTCTGCCTGCCAGCCTCACCTTTCTCCTGCCTTGTGATTGGCCATTCAGATCTTTATTAGACCATCAGGTGTTTTAGACAGGCAAAGTAACACAGCTTCACAGAGTTAAACAAATGCAACATAAAAGAATGCAACACATCTTTGCTTCATTAAACAAATGTTCCACAGCATAAGCAAATGTAACACACCTTAAAATAATATTCCACAACAATTGGTAGATTTTTGTGGTCTGATTCTGGAGCAAGCTCAGAGATTGGTGGAATTTCTTGCTCAGGAATCTCAGGGATTAGTGGGATTCTGCAGTCTGACTCCAGAACAAGCAAGCTAAAGGACTGGTGGGTCAAGTCAGGTTCAGGGTGTTTTTCCTTGGTCCTTTTCACCTCCACATTGTAGCTGAAAGTTTCTCCATCCTGCCTGGTCCTGCAGCCGCTTATAAAATAATCACTCAGAAGCTTATATTAATTATAACTGCTCAGCCATTAGCTCAGGCTTATTATTGACTAGCTCTTACACTTAGATTAACCCATAATTCTTATCCATGTTTAGCCATGTGGCTTGGTACCTTCTCTCAGTTCTGCCTTGTCATCTTGCTTCCTCTGCATCTGGCTGGCAACTCCGGACTCCACCCTTCCTTTTCCCAGAATTCTCCTAGTCTGCTAGCCCTGGCTATACTTCCTTCCTGGCTACTGGCCAATCAGCATTTTATTAAACCAGTGTACAAAAGCATTATTTCACAGCACTACATTCTCTCCTTTTTTGTTTATTAATAAATAATGGGAGGGTTGGGAAGGGGGCAATGTTATCATTAGACTACTTCCTGTTAATTGGGGGCATCGAGGTCCTTGGGGCAATCCTGTTCTTCAGTGTTAGGATGTAACTGGGTGATGCAGGTCTCTGGCTCTGTAGCTAGGGGCCAGTAACCCTGTAATAGTATGTGCTTAAAAGTCTGGTTAGAAATCTTTTGGATCTGTTGAAGAAATTTAGACAAGAAATCTACAAGGCAAGGTGCAACTAGTAGGATTAAGAAAAGAGAAGACTAGGGGTTAAGAAAGGTAGCATCCAGTTCCATACCGGACTATCAGTGATCCACTGGCCAGAGGCATCAAGCCNATTCTTTCATTTTTGAAGATCCATCTGGAGTTGTTGAATCTTATCTTTTACTATAGCTAATTTGTTAACATAGAATCAACATTCCTCCCCAAGGCAGAGACAAAGACCACCTCTCCCTGCTGTTAGTAAATCTAATCTTCTCCAATTTTGTAGTACTACAATGGCCAGTCAGTCTATTTGGCCCTGAAGGGTTAGGATGGTCTGAGCCACCTGTTGGAAATCCTGGATGAACTGTGAGAAAAGCTGATGGTAAATAGCTAGGGAGGTAGTCAGTCCCACCACTCCAGTGGTGACACTGTGGTTATATGACCTGAATTGCTCATTCCAGTCATGGGAATTGGCGAGGTTTCTTCACCAGGTTCCACCCCTAGCTTTGGAGAAAGGAACACTAGGGCACCAGCTCCAGATCACACTTATGTGCTGCAGAGAACTGAGGCATTGTGAATGTTTGGACATAGGAGCTGGGTGGTAGTGCTCAGGGTTATGGTATTATTGCAGTCAGTGGGATCCTGGGTGCCCACAAAGTGTGTTCCTGAGGAGTTAAAGCAGTCTGTGATACCGAAGAGAGGGATGTGGGAGAGACAAGGGTGGTAGTGATATTTGGCTCAGAGCAGTTAACAAGCAGTGAGGTGAGATACTCTAGTAAGACAATGGGCAAGGCCACAGACGGTGGATGAGAATTAGACCCTGGAGGGACACACAACCAGCATTCTCCAAAGCAGTCAGGCAAAGCAGTCATTCAATAGCTGATATCAGAGGTTAAGGTCTGAAACAAGAGATGGTGTACAGGGAGGTGGGATCAGTATCATCAAAAAGGGGTGATATAAGGATCTTTGGGAAGCTTTGGACCACTTTTTCTACTGTGTCTGTCTATACCTAGGGTTTGAGAGAGTGGGGTGTGTACCCTCTGTATTTTGAGTGTGCCTGATGGGTGGCTCTGATAAATGCTATAGTAAAGTTTACCAATGACTCTGTCTCCCANCTGGGATTCCATGGGTCCTTAATTAGGATAAAATATTGTCCATTCTACATAAAAAGCAGAATGCCTTCCTGAATATGTATCATGTCTCCTACAGGACCACTAAGGGCAGCAATCTCTGGTTTGATCATGGAGCAAGCAAGCATAGGGCACATGTGTCTTAGAAGTCGATTTAGGTGTCACAGGGACAACTATCTCCTTTTGGTAACTTGTTGGTGAGCTGTCCCACTACCAGAGTGATCTGGTTGAAGTGTTACAAAGTGCAACCACCAGCATGGGGTACACTCCTGTATGAGTGCATGGAGGTGCAACCACCAGCATGGGGTACACTCCTGTATGAGTGCATGGAGGTGCAGCTTTAATACCTTATTAAAAAGCATTGTCTTTTAAATTCTATCATAAGCCTTGTTTTTATGATTTTTGTTTTCAAAACATGAATTATCATACAAAATTGGGAAAAACAGGCATTAGTTGGTAAGCCCTAGTCAGGGAGAGACNGATAAGGGAGTTATAGGGAACTGAATCAGCCTTTGACAACCTGATATAGAGCAATTTCCTAACCCTATTAGGATGGGCTGTTGGTTAGAGTTGGGGGGTCCTCTTGAAAAATAAACATCCATATGTAAGAGCTACCCCAGACAGGAGTAGATAAGAAGAAATAGAGAAGAAAGCGAGTTTAGATATAAGAGAATTTTGGATAATTTGTTTGTGCAGTGGCAGAAGTTGTCATCATTGAAAATCAAGCATGCCAATTTTGGCCATTTGAACTGTATTAAGGTCAGAGAGAGGCTTTAATAAAATCAGAGTCTATGGAGGAAGAGGAGAAGGGTCACAAAATGAACTCTGCTTGAGGGAATTTCTATGAGCTCCACGTGGGAGCGGAGAGACGGGAGGGACAAGGTTGCAGAGGCCCAGATGGTCTCAAGGAAGCTGTGGGGCTTAGCAGGCAGCTCCTAGGGGGAGGAGGCCAGAAAACAGGGGGGATGGCTCCAACAGAGGGAGAGGAGCAAGTATCTTAATAAACAGAGAGTTGCCCCCCCGCACATGGTGGGGCTCCAAAGGATGTAGCAGGATTCAGGAGCCAGAGAGGGCATTTACCAAGTAGATGAGGAAAGATGGATGGTTAGAACAGGTGGAGGGAAGAAGCAGCTGAAGAATTTGGAACCAAATATGATTGGTAGCAGAAACAAATGATCTGTACACATCTTAAGAATCAAATCAGCAACTTGAGACACTTTGAAATGCTAAGACACAGGCACTACAGGCTGAAGGGAAACTGTCTCTTATACACATCTAGATGTGTATAAGAGACAGGCATATAGCGGTATTAAAGGAGGGAGAAGTGGGGAGAAGATTCTTTCTTAGAAGTCAGAGATGAACGGCTTAAGTCCCCTGAGGCTTTGGAGAGAAAGTAGGTATTGAACCAAGAGTATGAGATGAGTAGCAATAGTCCCCATTGGAAATAGTCTGTCCTGTATTTTGTTTTGCTCTCCTTTCTCTGTCATAGCAGGTGGCTCACTTGATATGGGACAGAGATTTTNGAGGAAACCTTTTAAACATGAATGCTTGGGTCTAGAGGAGGGGGAGCTATACCCCAACTCCAGAGCCAGCTTTCAATTGAAATGGGACAATAAAACAATAGTCTAATGCCACTCATACCTAAAAGACACCTGAATTCCTGTAAAAGTGAATCCTGTAAGCTGGGAACAAAGAAGGCTTAGAGATAGGAAACTTTTTATCTCTACCCATAGACAGAGAATGCTGCAGGAAGGAGCTGAGAGACCACCAGCCAGGGAAGAGTGTGTGCCAGGTGTGTGCACGCTGCAGCTGGCCTACTTTTTTGCTTTCTCCCTCTACTGGGTCCAGCTTCCAGATGCCACTTTGTAACAAGCTTACAGATCCATCAAGGGTAACTTAAAAGACATTTGTATAGTGCGTGTGTGTGAAGACCAGACAAAAAACAAACTGGGCTTGGAGTGGAGAAAAGAAAAAGCTTGAATATAGGGAATGGAGGAATCTCTTTCCATTTTCCCAATCGCTCACAGTATTTGTAAAGGTCTCAAATAGTATTAGGATCTAGGGTGCCATTCGATGCCCATTTGGATTGATTATTTAAGGGGTATTGAGGCCAAATTTGATTGTGAAGGTGAATAAGTTTAGGGCCCTTCTGGTCAGGTGCCAGGCGTACCAAAGGAGTGCTGGACACTCAACAGTCACTTCCTTGGACTCAGAGAAATGTTTACACTGACCAAAGGGGAAGCTCACCCAATTGCCACTGGTGGATGGGGTGCTGAGCTATCTGTGAGCAAGAAGATGGATCTGTTTTGGATGGATCAGAGATGACAGAGTCCCAGTGCGACTCAGACCAAGAGGGGAAGCACAGGCACCATGTGAGCCTATCTGAGTCATGGCACCAAATGTAAGCATTGCAGCTCTGATGGGAAGGTATTCAGGCAGTCGGGAGCCAAGGAACACCACAAAGTCACCGTAAATGTAGCAGCTTATAGTCCTGCTCCAGGGAAAGGTTTCCCTAATGCAAGTGTGACAGCTCTGCTCTGGCAAGGGAGGGTTTCCCCAGCGAAGCTGTTACAGCTCTGCTCTGCTCAGGAGAAATGTCACAGCTCTGCTCCGGTCCCCCAGAGTGTAACTACTCTGCTCCATTAGGAGAAAGTTTCTCCACCGAAAGTGTTACAGCTCTGCTCCCCTCTGGCAAAAATTGTTATAGCTGGGCTCTGCCCCGGGCAAAAATGTCACACCACACAACACACCTTACTCAAGCGATTTATTGGAAAAAATAATTCAGGAAGGCGGCTGCCTCTAGGGTGAGAAGCAGCAGCAAACCGAACAGGGTACAGAACTTATATAGGTTTCTTGTTGGGAGGAGGGTGCGGAGATTTCCAGGGTGGTTTGGGGATTGGTGGATTTTTGTGGTCTGATTTGGGCAAGCTCAGGGATTGGTGGAATTTCATGCTCAGGGACCTCAGCGATGGTGGGATTCCCTGGTCCTGGGGGTCAAGTCAGGGTCAGGGTGGTTTTCCTTGGCTCTTTTCACCCTATGAGGACAATAACAAGTAACAGAACATAAAATAAAACAAGACAGGATGACCTTAGTAGCTAGAAGACGCAAATAGAGCAGAACGCAGCTGGACAACTTCGCATGTGGACTTTGTGAGCACACAGCTTGATGCTTCTTTGTCAAATACCCAGGGTTAGGGCTGTTGATCTGGGGCAAGCATATTGTCTAGCTGCCTGGCCTGGTCCAAGCCTCAGCTGCCACCCCTGCAGCCTTCAGGATGCCCACACCTGTTCTTCAGTGCATCTCCTTCCGACTGGATGGGGCAGGAGTGCACATAGTCACTGATCCCACAGCTGCCACCTAGTGAGGGTGCAGCTTAGCAGGGAACCCTGCTCCCCAGCAGCGCCACAGGGTCGGGATCCAAGACAATGGGTACGCTGCTGGTGCTGGGACCAGGGTGGAGGGAAACGGGGCATGGGAACGGGGCTGAGAGGTGAGGTCCACTGACCTCTGAGCCCTGCTCGTGGCTCCTGCTCTATGTTTTTCTGGGGCTCTCTTTGGCTGGCTGCTCCCCAATCTTCTCTGCCTACCCCCACCTTGAACTTGGCCTGTGGAACACCCATGAAGCCTGGGGATGGGGGTGCTAGGTCTGGTTCCCACCGAGGCTTCCGATTCACAATGGACTCAGCTCTTCTCTGGTGCAATGATTTCATAGCCGGTTGGTGCCCTCATGTGTGGGCCGTGGGGAAGATTGGGAAGCCGTGGAGAAGCTAGTAAACTGCCTAGCTTCTGTAGGGCAGGAGGAGCTATGCCATGCTTGTGTGTATTGTTTCCCTCCTTTTAAACCATTTCACACTGCCTAGTGTGAAGACAAAACAGACTCCATCTTAGGGGAGGGCCACCATTTTAGACCACCTGCCGTACTCAGTTCCAGGAAGGACCTCAGGAATGTGCCATAGCAACTCAAACAGATACAGAGCAGTATGCTCCTGCAGACATTCTGTCTGTGGTTTATGGCCCTTGAAGATATCCAGACAATCCTGCTGAGTAGTCCAGATAACCCTGTAGCGGGTTGTGGTTCCCCACCAAAAGTCTAATCCAATAGTTTCAAATGTGGTTTCATGCCCAAAGTCTAGAACAATAGTTTCAAAAAAAAAAAAATCACCTTGTCCCTTATCTCTTCTACCCAATCTCAAGTTGCCAAAGCATGGAATTCCCAGCTTGCAGTTTTTCCCTATAAAAACTCTCTACACCTGAGCTCGTGGCCATGGCCACATTTCCCTCCATCTGCCTGGCAGTGGCCCAGGTTGAACCTGACAATAAAAGGACTCTTATGTGCTTACATTGGAACCCGGCTCCTTGGTGGTCTCTGGGGGTTTTGCGAAATGGGTACAACACCTAGCCACCCTTACCTGGACTGTCAAAGACACTGTTGCATTTGATTCTCATTTCTCTGCCTTCCATGCTTGCCCAGCATCCACATAAGTTAACTCCCAGCTCCCTTGGAGGCCTTAGGGGTTATTTAACTTCTCCAGGGATGATGGCTTACTAAACGCCCTGCTATCATTGCTTGCATCACCTGCAATACAAGACTCCATGTCTTATTTTGAGGCAGGATAGAAAGGTGGGAAAATTTGAGAGGCCATGAGTAGAGAAGACACCGAAGCCTTCCCTAGCTGCAGAGCAGTGATTCAGGTAGATAACAATAGCTTCAAGCCCTACTCCCTAGCTACCAATTTTCCAGGGAACTTCATTCACAGGGAATGGACATGGACTAAACCCCTGTGCAGCCCTAGGCTTCTGGTTTCACCATGGGTTATAATTCCATCTAGGGCATCTCCAGAGTCACCATAAGTGTCTCTTACAAAAAGGGGGGGGGCTTCTTAGTAATCTTTTGAAAGGTAAAAGGTGAATCATAGAAATGGTATATATGGCTAATATGACAATCACCCACTTCCTCTTGAAGAAGTCCGCACCCACCACTCTTGGGGCTTTTTTACTCTCTGCTACTTGTTCTTTGAAAGCCCACACTCACACATTCGCCATGTCTTATTTTCTTCCGGGTGCTTCTTTCTCATATTTCTTACAATGTAGCTTAAGACTATGTCTCAGGGTTTCTGTTGCTGTGGAGAGACACCGTGACCATGGCAGCTCTTATAAAGGAAAACATTTAGTTGGGGTGACTCACTTACAGTTCAGAGGTTCAGTCCATTATCATTATGGCAGGACAGGGCATCGTGCAGGCATCTTCAGAAGACAACAGGAAGTGGACTCAGACACTGTGGTGGTGTCCTGAGCATAGGAACCTCTAACCCCGCCCCCACAGTGGCACATTCCCTCCAATAAGGCCATACCTACTCCAACAAAGCCACACCTCCTAAAAGTGCCACTCTCTGTGAGCTTATGTGGGCCAATTACATTCAAACTACCACATACTATATTAAAATACTTTTAATAAAATCCCCAACTTTTCTTCACTATACCATCTATTCCTGAAATTCTTTTCAGCATCAAATCCACAAACCCAGGTTTGGCCTGAGTTGGGGTCCCTAAGATAGGAAACTCCCCTGTTTTCCTAGGGTGGTACTGTATAGCTCTGTCCTGCCACCCTCACTGCTGACATTTTCTTCCTCTTTCAAATGTATTAAGACATGATAAGATGAATGCATGTAATATAGGTAGGTGACACGCAGTTTGTCAGTAGAACTTCAAGAGAGCAAAGACAATCTTGCCACATGAGATCCAATTCAAAGTAGCATCTTTACAGACTGTGGGAACAAGTATTTCCCTCAGCAGCCTGTTTTTGGTTTTGTTTTCTCCATTCGAAGATACATTTTGAAATTGCCCAGCAAAATAGCCTGAGGCATTTCTGCCACACAGGACTTGTCTCTCTTAGTATTGGTAACTAGATTTGCTCCGTTCTTGTCTTTGGGTTCCATTTACTTGACTACTGTTTCTCACCTGATTTTCCAATTGGAAACACACTATTGGAAAACCAAGTACACCAGAGCAGAGCATGGGCAGCCCCTCATTCTGATTTCTCCTGTGTAACTACAGTGGACAGCAGAGATGCAGAAGATGGTGTGTGCTGAAGAATCCTTCACTGGTCCCTGATACACAACCGTCTCCGTGGCTTTGGTGTGCAGAACCATGATTCCAGCTTCCTGCTGTAAATGAGGATGGGGGTCGAGATAGAAATTCATGTTCTGGGTAAAGAGCTGTGGCATAGTCAGTAGCCCCTGCAATCAGCTGTGTTTGGTTTTGCCAGTGTGCGGATGGGAGCGTGGAAGGGGGACCATGTTTGGATCCACACGGCTTGATTCAGAGTGCACCTGTGCATGACATTTTGCCTGTTTTTGTATTCATTAGATAAAGTATCCCTTAGATGCCAGGATTTTGTGGTACTGAGAACTAATCACAGGACCCTGCACATGCTGCATTAGTGCTCTACCACCGAGGTATACCCTCAGTCTTTACTATATATATAAATGATTTATATATATATATATATAAATGCTTTATATATAAATGTTTATATATAAATGTCTTTACTATATATATAAATGTTTTATATATTATACATTATATATAATATATATATTAAACTATGTGTACGAATGTGTATACAGGTGCAAACAAAAGCCAGAAGAGGGTGTTGTTTCCCTGGACTTCCAGCGATGTGAGCCTCCTGATATGGGTGCTGGAAACTGAATTCAAAGGCCCTTTGAAAGAGCAGCAAAGTGCTCTTCACTGCTAAGCTATCTCTTCAGTACATCTTTTTTGGGAGTTTTTTATTTTAATTTTAATTTTTATGCATAAGTGCTTGTCTGCATATATGTACATGGACCACATGTGTGGCTGCTGCCTGTGGAGGCCAGAGAGGGTATCAGATCCCCTAGAACTGGAGTTACAGATAACTGTGAGCTACCACATGGGTGCTTGGAATCAAACTCAGGTCCTCTACAAGAACAGCAAGTTCTTTTAACCTTTGAGACATCTCTTCAGCCCTTAATGTTATCATTCTTAGAACAAAATAAGACAATTTCAGGCTGTCAAGAAGGGCTCAGTGGGTAAGGGGGCTTGCTGCTAAGCCTGATGATCTGAGTTCAGAATCCTGGAACTCACATGGTGGAAGCAGAGAACCAACTCTTTGCAGTTGTCCTCTGACCTAGACAAGCATGGTCTGATATGCACACATACAATAAATAAATGTAAATTTAAAGAAAATTTAAGATACATTTAAAACAGTCTCATGTATCTTGGGCTGGTCTTGTCTTGAACTCACTATGCAACCAAGGATGACCTTGAACTTGTGGTCCTCCTGAGAGGCCTCTACCTCCCAACTTCTTGGATTATAGGTATGTACCACCATGCCATTTATGTGGTGTTAGGTGTGGAACCCAGGGCTTTGTGAATGGTAGTCAGACCCTCACCACTGAACTTTACCCTCCAGGGTTTCATGGGTACTAGGCCAGCCCTCACTACTGAACTGTGCCCTCCTGGGTTTCTTGCACACTAGGCCAGCCCTCACCACTGAACTGTGCCCTCCTGGGTTTCTTGCACACTAGGCCAGCCCTCACCACTGAACTGTGCCCTCCTGGGNTTCTTGNACACTAGGCCAGCCCTCACCACTGAACTGTGCCCCCCAAGATTTCTTGTACACTAGGTCAGCCTCATCATTGAGATGAACCCTTCAGTCCCTAAGTATTCTGTTGGAACATGCTTTCGAGGGAAATGCACTATATTTTAGTAAAGTTTAATTATACTTTGGTGTATTTTTCCCACAAAAGAAAAAGACTTCTAGGTTCAAACATGTCACTATGTACCCCAGAAACTGCACTTGAGATGCAATTGTCCTAGAAGTCTTGAGTCCCCAGGTTGCAGTTTTCCAGGGGTTCTAGAGGAGACCCTGTGTGTTAGCTAGTTTTATGTCAACTTGATACAAGCTAAAGTCATCTTTGAGGATGGAGCCTCAACTGAGAAAATATCTTCATACGACTGGGCTGTAGGCAACGCTGTAGGGCATTTCTTAACTAGTGCTTAATGGGGGAGGGGCCAGAACCACCCCCAGGCTGGTGGTCCTGGGTTCTCTAAGAAAGCAGGCTGAACAAGCCATGGGGAGCAAGCCAGTAAGACACACTCCTCCATGGCCTCTGCATCGGCTTCTGCCTCCAGGACCCTGGCCTGCTTAAGTTCCTGCCCTGACTTCCCTCAATGATGAACAGTGATATTGAAGTGTAAGACAAACCCTTTCTTTTCCAAGTTGCTTTGGTTATGGTGCTTCATGACAGCAATAGTAACCCTAACTAAGACACCCTGTTTCATCCAATTAGGAATCGAACCCAGCACTTCTAACATTTTGAGTCCAGCAACCCACGAGCAGAAGCTTAGTGGTTTCCAGAGGGACAGTATTTCTTTTTTCTTTTTTCATTGACCTAACAGTTTTAAGATGCCAAAATTATTACAATAGGGTCACTAATTCATACCCTGTATGGCATGTCCCCAAAGCCAATCATTTATAACCTTCATCCAACTTTGTTTTGGCTAAGAGGTAACTGTAACATTTATTTTGTTCAGTTCACTCTTTTTTGGTGTGTGCACAGGGGCAAATAGGAACAGTATTTCCAGTGGCAGAAGGAAGGCAGGAAGGGCACCCTACAAGGGGAGGGGCTAGACCTGAAGTCAGCAGTAATGTCACCATCCCCCAGGGTGAGTCAAGCATACTTGGTCCCCTTCTAAGTGAGAATGAGCTGTGACCATCGGGATTGATAGGAGCAGCATGGCTGTCTTCCTAAAGCCTGGAGGGATGAACTTCCTTCATGTCCATGTCTTCTCCATCTCCCTGTGTAACTGGAAACATACCATGATGATGGCAGCCACGTAAGTTGGAGTTGGTAGCAGACCAGCAGAGATCAGGAAGCAATGGCTCTCTTCTTTAGCTCAAACTGGCAGGACGGGAGTCTGAAAGTGGATATCAGCTGCCCAGGCCTTAGCAGGGCTAGAACCAGGATCAATTTCTACTCATAGCCAGTTGCTAGAAGTCACCTGGCCACTGCTGACAGGTGCTTGTCACATGGAAGGTGAGGAAGGTGCACAGCACATTCTAGGTGCAGGACAGGTATATGAGTGGTGGTAGGAAGCTCAGACGGGGAAAGCTCAGCACAATGCGGGGGGCTGCTGATCCCTAAGTGGTCCTCACTGCTCCTTCATGTGGCTCGAGAGATATCACTGAGGAGCATCTCTGACAGGCCTTAGGATCATCAGTACCAGATGCTATCTGTCTTCCCACTCAAAGACACAAGAGCCCTGGCCTGGCAAGTCACTGTCATGGCAGGAGCCATGTCCAACTTGAGTCTCTTCACTGCGGAACTCAGTACTGAGCAGCTTGTCTTGGGACCTGTGAGTGGTGCTGAGAGCTTGGCTTGGTCTGGAATCTTGCTCAGACATATAAAGGTTTTCATAGTAACTTCTACAGCCACTGCCCCTCCCCCACATGACAGGTGGAGACTGCCCAGGCTCTGATCCATGGTGGGAACATAAATGTGGACTCCTGAAGACAGTGTAGTAGTGGGTTCCTCTTTCCATTCTTGCTGCTGTGACTGTGGCTAGACTTGGTTACTGAAGTCCTGCTGGACACCTGTGCATAAACGTGGCTATGCTGGATAGATCTCTAGGCTGAATGTTGACTTCACAGTGTTCACATCACCAGGGCCTTGTGTGTTGCAGGGACCTGTTGCACATTCCAAGCAAGTGCACACAAAAGAGATGTTGGATCTGGCCTTCAACTCCTCTGCAAGGCAACACCAGGGGAGGGAGGCCATGTCTTCCTCACCTTTGGGTCTCTAGGCCTTTGCTATCCAGTATGGCAGCCACTGACCAGACAAGGCTGAAGGTATTTACAGAATGAAAACACTTAGAGCCTGCTCACACCAGCCACACTTCAAGCAGTTAATAACTCATGTTGAACTGCACAGAGAGAATGTCTCATCCTCATAGCACACTCTGAGTAGCTGTTTAAAGCCTGCTCAGAATTGACTGGACTCACATATCACAGTGTATACCTCACAGGTTGGTCTGAGTGTGAAGTAAAATGTTGAAAGGTATTGCTTCCGCTCATCACTTTGACTTGCAATTGTTTTCAGTGACTGTTGAAGGCCTGAAGTCCACAGAGTCCAGGAGCAGACTGAGAACTCAGATGCCAGAGTATGGTGATCCTGTGGGACCCATTGTCTTCGTCTGTTTTCTGTTGCTATAGCAAAATACCCGAGGCTGGTACTTCATAAGTAAAGGCATGTTCAGCTCACTGTTCTGGACTGACAAGCATGGCACTGGTATTGGCTTTGGTAAAGGTCCTCTTGGATAAAGGATGAAATCATGGTCGGGGGTGGAAGCAGAGATCTAAGAACTATCAAGGTTCTGAGAAAACACCATCACTCCCTTCTTACAGTAGTGCTCCANGGACTTCCTACCGTGTACTAGAACTACTCCTTGGAGATTTCACCATCTTTCAATATTGTCACAACGAGGACCAAGTCTCCAGCCAAACAATAGCACCCATTCTGACCTACACTAGTGTAGAGTCATGGGTGAAGTACTCTCACATAACTCTCTATCGGTGTTTGTATATCTAAAGATCGGATCAGGTACCATGGGATGCCAATGAAGACTCCAGGTGGGGAAACCCCTTGAGGTCATCAGCTATGCAATGTCTAGTGGGAAGTGTTTTCTGGGGAGCAGGGAGCTAGGTACACCTGCTACTCTGAGACCGAAGCAGGAGCATGGACTAGAGGAAATACGACCTCTTTCCTATTTGGTGCACACCCATAGTGGTGGATGCTGGCTGGTCTTTCCCTTGCCACTGAAACACAAGCTTCTCAGCCTCGGGGCATCATGCCCGATAGGTTGGAATCTGTTGGGAAGTATGCACAAGAGACCTGGTTTGGGTTTGGGGCATTGTCCCACTTGGAAGGTTCCAGTGACAGAGTATGGCCACCCATCCACTTCAGACCTCACAGTGTCACTCTATCGTCTGTCTTTACTGTTCACTCCTGGTTTTGAGGACCCTGCTAGAATGGGCAAGCTAAGGGATATTCCTCTGGTCTTCCTGCACATGGTCCTTCTAGAGAAAAGAGGTGACAAGCACCCTCCACCCCCACACCACACACATACTTTTCACCCAATCCTTAGATCATGGAACTAGGAGTAAAGTCCCATCTCATGCAGCCTATGTCCCATTGCCCCTTAGNCCCATCCACAGCAGGGCATAAATCCTAAAGGACATGTGGGAAGCAGTCCCACAGTGGCCCTCAGCTATATCTGTAGACATCGAGACTCAACAGTGGAGTTTCCAGGAAACATGGGTTGTGGCTTCTTGTCACCGTGATCCAGCCAGACTCTGTGCTGGCCCGAGCTGACCGCCATGTGCCTTTCTTCTTATTTGGTGCAAACCTTGGTAGGTCCTGATGATTTTTACATGGCCATAAATCCATCCTGTGTAGGCTTTACACGCATACTAGGGAGCTATATAGAAATGATTTCACGGCTAATGTGCTGTCATCTCTAGCCAGCTATGCATGTGCTAAGAAGACCCAGTGTTTCCCAATCCCCAGGGCATCCCAGGCTCAGGAAATTCTCTTCCACAGGGCGCAACACAACCTAAGCATACAGGTTCCCTTGGGTTTAGGTGGACAGTTTATGTGTTAGCTCATGACCTAGGGGGATTGACAGCATGGCCTTGATCTTCCCACCAGTGTTTTCACAAGAAAACTATAATGGTGGGGCTGACAAGGAGAAAGGAAATGGCCAGGAAAAAGGAGCAAGGAAGAGACAGGCAACATGGAGGAGGTGTGGCAGGAGGTCAGTGTAACATGGAGGGACCATGAAGACCGAGGCTGTCTCTCAGAAGAACGAGAAGAACTGGGTCTTCTTCAGTCCAGCCAAGGGATATGGACTGAAAAAGAACCCTAGAGACCCCACACTCTTTCCTCTATGGAGGTGAGTGATGAGGCCCTGTGACAGGAACTCGGACATGAGCAGGAGTTGAGTTCTGAGGGCAGGGCACCCAGCAGCAGCAGCAGCAGGATCCATTCCCCACTGAACTTTGAACTCCATCCCTTTCGCAGGCCATGTTGTCCTCACCACCTCCTTTGTACATGCAGAAGCCGATTTCCCAGATTCTAAGGATTAGGAGTTGGGGACCAGCAAAGAACGCTGTGTCTCTTTTACAGTCAGTTTCTTACTGATAAACCCCTCGTGGCTCTTCTCCATTCTCTCTTTCTTGCATAAATTATTTCTGCACACCCTTCTCAGTGAGTCATTCCTTCTCAGTTATGTGTCCCTGGGTGTGCTGCCCTCTGGGGACAGTGGCCTGTGATTCTGGAACTCAAAGGAACTTCAGCAAGCTGACTGACTTACATACCAGGTCAAATGTCAGAAGTCACCCTTAGGTCTTGGCCTTGTGCACAGCAGTACTAGGTAATGTTCCGGTTGCAGAGGCCAGTTCTGCTCTGTGAACGCATTTGTTCTGTGTTCACTGTTGGATGTTTTTACTCTGAAGAAGTCACTTGCTGCCAATTGCTCTAAAACGTGGTCTGCAAAATAAAAAACACCAGAGGAGAGAGCCCTAAGTGCAGCCTAGAAGTTTCTGAAGCAGCCACTCTCCTGCTCTTCTTTCCCTCACTTTGTCTTAATGGCATATAGTAAGTGCCAAGTTAACACATACTCTCTGTCCTAACTTGTATCAACGTCTGTTTCGGACTTCCCCAGAGGGCATCATGGGGACATTACTGCCAAGGTTCTTCTATGGAAGCACAAGTATCGGGACCTAAATAGCTAAGAGCCAGTTGGGTTAATGTAAAACCCATATGCTTCAAACAAGAATCCCCAGACCTCTGTTGGGAGTCCCCACCAAAGCGGACTCGGCCCCACCCAAGATTTCCTATTGCTATAGATGAGGTCTAGCTTCATCCTTGTCTGTGACAACCTCAGGTCCTCAAAATGAGTGAGGCTGGGGACACCACTCAGCAGCAGAGCGTTGCCCTGCCCTGGCTTTGATTCCCAGAACCATAAAAAAGGATAATAATACCAAAGTTTGAATGGCCCCAGTGTCCCTTTCATCTTCTGCCAATTCCCAGAAGAAAATCCAGGGCAGGTGGCAGGTGCCATAGTAGGACAGTTGGAGGAAATGGGCATGCCATCACAGTTCTAGGTGGCAAATGTACAAGATTCTTCGGCTGCCAAATGGGTGAGAGGACCCTGCAATGCTGTCTCCACACCTAGAGCTGTGTGGTCACCATCTAGCACAGCACCTAGATAGTGAAAGGCAGGTGGCATTCCAGAGCATCAAGAATGCATTACGGGTGAGTGAGTCAAAGGCCACAAGCGCTGCAGTGACACTTGGCCCTTCTGCTCTCTCCAAGGGGTGACTCCTCCACCTGCTGCNTCCCATGGCCAGCAGTGCAGGAGAGGAGAGGTGCAGGAGGAAGCAGGGTGCCTGGACATTGGAGTCTCCTGGAACCCACTGTAGTGCCTGCTTCGTGGTGTCCCGTGTCTGAGACGAAGTATGGCTCCCATGCCCATCCATTCCCCCCCTCAGAGCTGCAGAGCTCCTTGACCTTGTCACTAACTGACATTTACAAGAGGGAAGTGGCTTGCACCCCCTGCGCTAGGATAACATCACAGGGTTGGCTGTGCCCTTGCCTGTTCCTTACCCTTCCTGTCAAAGCCGTGTGGGGGCTCAGAATGAGGAGGAGGTATCAGGCTTTGTATCCCAGAGTCTTGGCCTCAGCCTCAGCTAAAACTGTAGCAGCAGCAGCAGGAGCAGCAGCAGCAGCAGCAGCAGCAACCAGATTTGCCTCCCGCACTGCCCCAAAGCCTTTAAAACTGAGTCCTCCATTCCTGTGTGAGCTCTCCTGCCTTTTCCTCTCAGAGAACTCCTTTCTCTTGGAATATCAGTGTCCCTCTCCCCTCCTGACAATCACTGCCTCTGCCTCTGTAGGCTTGGCTTACTCCCCAGACAGCATGTGAAGTTGGGATCCCCTAGTGGACCTTAGTCTGCCTCCCCAGTCTCTCCCCCAGGGTATCCTGCAGACTCCAGCTCCTTTTGCCCCATCCAGTCCCTCTAATACACACACACACACACACACACACACACACACACACATACACACATACACACACATACACATACACACACACACACACACACACACACACACTGTAGCAGCCTGACTTCAGGCATGACTGTCTTCCCATTGCCTGCCAGGAGTTTATGCCACTCCATACCAACTGTGAAGTTTCTCCTTAGCCCTGTAGACACAGCCTAGTCCACAAGTGAGGTCCTAACAGAAAGCTGCACGAAGCTCCACCTCCAAAGGCCTCTTCAGTTCGTGGTCTGGCAGCTTCACTCCATCTCTGGCCTTACCTCTATCCCAGGCAGCACAAGGAGGACAGTATCACACACATGCCACCTCAGCTACCCAAGGCAGCCTCGAGCTATCCTTTGCTAGCTTCCCTCCAGTAACCCCACACCCATTGCTTCCAGGTCTACAGCTGCCAACCGCATGCTCAATGTCTGGCCCAGCCATGGCCAGTGTGGCTGAACATGGCCCTAGGCACACTTAGCCGACTTGAGGTTGGCAGTTTAAGCAGTACCTGTGGGCTTGGACAGAGAGGGATGGCTCCATGGTCTGAGCCCAGTGTTCGGATCACCCAGTATCACAACAGAATTGGCAGTGACAACTGAGCATCATGCATGCTGCTGGGGCCTCAAAACCTGACTCTTTTAGTTACAGTACCTGAGTCAGGATCAGGGAGTCCTCCCTACACAAAAAATAACCCTATGTTTGGAGCCAGTGTTGCACCATCTTTTANTTCTCAAACCCCTCCCCGACAGAAAACCCTACTTTCTATTCCAGGACCCAGATGAGAGCAAGCAAGGCTGCTTCACAAGCCCGTGCAGACCTCAAACCCTAACCATTATGTTTCCTGGGTGAGCACAGAGAGAAGGGTTCTAGCCTCAGAGACCCTTGCCCAAAACACAGCTGTCCACAGAGACCATCTTCCTCTGGGTCAGGACCTACTCCTGCAGAGGACGTGAAGAGAGTGCCAGCCTAAGAGAGAAGCATCCTGGGGGAAGTAGCTACCGTGCACTTCTTCCCAGCCCTGTCTCTCATTTAGATGTAAACACAAGTATTGCCCTGAGCTCTGCCACCCTGACATAGACAAGAGGCAAAGAGTCCAAACTCAGCACAATGGGCCCCAAGGCTGCTAGTCTGACCCCTACTCAATCGTAGTAGCAGTGAGAACACATATAGTGGAGAGAACAAACAGCTGTCAAAGTGGAGATTCAATCCTTTTAGCCATTTCTGCTGCCCCTGTGTGCCCAGCACCGAGCAAGGTCTTAAGAGCGAGATAGAGGAGGGGATACTTCCCTGCACCCAAAGAGCCCATTGAGAATCACAGAAGCCCACACACATGGAGGACTTAATTACACATGGGATCGCCCTTAATTCCCATCACAGCCAAAGGTTCCATGCTCTTATTACCACAAAACCACTCTAGGTCCATTGAGGGGAAGTCACACAGCTAGTCATTGGCAGGGCTGAGAATCGTGGCATTTTTCTTTGAAATTTACCATTAGGGACTAACTTTCTGAGGACAAAATGATGTGTTTTGTCTGCAAGCATGTTCAGCCTGCTACTTAGAAGTGAGCTTCATGGTCATTCTTTTTCACTGCTCAGACACGATTGACAGCATTTATTGCGACATCTGTATATACCAGTATACAGGTNTGTCTTCTAGACAATCTTCAGTTTTTGACTCATGTCAAATCCACTGAAATTTTGTACAAGCACCATTCTGTTTGTATTGCTGCAGCCCTAATTGGCTCTTGGTCCTTCTTTCCTCCCTTTCCTTGTGGACTGGCTCACTATGGCCATCCTTTGTATAGTGTGTAACACTAGGGTAGCATAGAACTTACACACTCTGCCATTTTTCTTACTCTTAAGCTGTAACTTAACATGGACAACCTTGTTCTTGCCTTACTGCAGAGTGAGGACACAGCCTGGCCAGCCCTGCTTACCCTGAAGCACTGTCGACTATCTGCTTCCAACACCGTTAGCTTGCCTCCTGTTTAGAGACGCCGTGGTCTTATTTGGTAACTACTCCACTAGTGTCTCCCTCTTCACTGCCCTGGCATCTGCTGGACCTTTTTGTCACCCAATCTCACCCTAAAGCCACTCTCCTTCCTTCCCTTGAATTGCCTCATTTATTTTCACTGTTTGCTGCCGTTCAAATCTGAGGTGTCCACCAAAGGCCCTTGTGTTGAAGGCTTGGTCCCTAGACTGTTGCTATTGTTGGGGAGCTTAGTAAGGGACCCAGAAAGGGGTAGGCCTTCCTTCCTCTTTCTGATGCCCAACTGTCCTAAGGTGACCTGATGCTCTCTGGTACCATGCACTGCTTTGTCACAGTCCCAAAGCCATGAGCCAGTCTTCCACTGACCAGATTGTAAGCCAAAATAGATCTCTCCTTCCGAAGTCAACGTCCCCGGGGGCCTTGTCATTGTGGTGGAAATCTAACACTTTTGTTTTGAATAAAAGCAAAAGTCTGTTATTCTACACATACTCTATCTTGGATATGAACGGTGTTGTCCCAGTTTCTTGGGTTCAAGAGTATTTTTTCCTTATAATTTTCCATTTGGTTTTCTTGAGGTATGCCTCCATGCATCTGTAACTACATTTTTTATGTTCATAATTCATGGCTTTAATCTTGTCTCCTAAAGCTGAGGGATCGATTCTCTAACCTAAGAAATGCTCAGGTTTGTTGTTGTTGGTTGGTTGGTTTTTTGTTTTTTTGTTTTGTTTTGTTTTGTTTTTTTGGGTTTTTTTTCGGTGTTTCAAGAGAGGTTTCTCTGTGTGGACCTGGCTGTCCTAGAACTTTTTCTGTAGATCAGTCTAGCCTCAAACTCAGAGATCCTCTTGCCTCTGTCTCCCAAGCACTGGGACTAAAGGCGTGTGCCACCACCACTTGGCCTCTGATCATGTTTTTAATTCTACATTTAGCAGGATCTGTGGTAATATTAAAATACTTTGAATAATATGACAGTTATATTACCCCAAACCCTTTGGGGACTACTTTAAAGCATGACCATACAAGAGGTTTTAGGTTTTTTACCCTACGGTGTGTAAGAATTCACACAGAAATCAAATGCAGGGCAGGGGATGTAGCCCCATACCAGACCATGGTCGTCTCTGTTTTGTTCTCGAACACCTTTGGGCACTTCTCTCTGTGTTAGGTTTTCTCACTGGGGTACGATGGAATCTCGATCCAGGTTTAATTTGCTAGTGAGATTGAACATTTTTTTCATATGTTTATTGGCCGTTTGTATTTCTTTGTTTGCAAATTGTTCATTTCATGAACCAAGTTACTGATTAGGTTGTTCGATTTCATTGTTTACATTTATTTTGTGTGTATAAGTGTTTTGCCTGAATGTATATGAATCACATGACTACCTGGTGCCCACAGAGGTCAAAAGAGGGTATCAGATTCCGAAGTGGGTATTGGATTTTCTGGAACTGAATTACAGATGATTGTAAACATCATGTAAATACTAGGAACCTAACCTAGGTCCTCTTCATGAGCTACTAAGCGCTGTTGTCAGTCATCTCTCCAGCCACGGTGGTTCATTGTTTGGACTCTTTTGATTACTATGTATTCTAGATAGTAACCCTCTGTCAGAGGTTCAGCTTGCAAAACTTTCTCCCATTCTGTGGGCTGCCCCTTCATTCCAAGGCTTCCTTTGCTGGACAGACGTCTTTTAATTTTATAAGATTTATCAGCTTGTGTCTGAGTAGCTGAAGTCCTGTTGAAAAGTCCTTTTCTGCATCTATATCTTGAAATGTTTTCTCTTATTTTTCCTGTATCAGTTTCAGGGTATCATAATTTACATTAAGGTATTTGTTCCATCTGGAATTAATTTTGCATAGGGTGAGAAATATATATATATTTATATATATATATTTATATATTTGTTTTATTGGTGTTTTGAGACGGGTTTCCCTATGCAGCCCTGGCTGACCTGGACTGCACAGACCTCGCTGCCTGTGTCTCCTGGACTGCGCAGACCTCGCTGCCTGTGTCTCCTGGACTGCGCAGACCTCGCTGCCTGTGTCTCCTGGACTGCGCAGACCTCGCTGCCTGTGTCCCCCGAGGGCCGGGGTTAAAGGCTGCACCACTATACCTGGCTTCACTTTCCTCACACTTAAATTACGAACAATGAAAGTTTAATCCAGATTGTTCCAGAGAATCCTACAGCCTGACATCAAGCGGTCCATTTCCCACTAGCAGGGGTAACTATAGTACAACTGCGGCACCAGCACTGTGCTTAGATTCAATTCTACAAGCTGAAGGTAAAGTCCTCCACAAGACTGACCTTACATCAGTCAGCTGTTCAGTTCACAATCCTCTGAGTGACCCAAACTTCAGACACAGGCTGTGTACTTGAATGCCCCGCAAAAGACTAATACAAAAAGGCTCCTAAATCTAAATGACTCTCTTGTTCTGGTTTCTGAACAAATCTAAATTAGATGGAAAGTACCATGACTGCTCAGTGAGTTTTCTGGTCAAACTGTTTGCAAAGGCCAAACACAGAACCCAGCAACCATACACAGAATAAAATGGACCCCTTGTTTTGCAGAACTCTGTGAATTTTGACCAACTTGAAAAACCATGTCTGCAACCGTCATATAATTTCCCACCCAGCAGCCAGATTTACACAACCCCCCAGCGCGCACACACACACACACACACACACACACACACACACAGACACACACCCCACATCTTTCCCTGGACTCCCATATAAACGCCAGCCCCTATCAAAAGTAGGGCCAGCACTTCTTTTGGTATCTCAGCCTTTCTCTGCCTGGTTAGAGTGGACAAGCCCTTTCTTCATGTTGTGCTGGTGTACGTCTTCGCCTCTCATAGCTGTAGCCTAGGTTTGCACCTAACAGTTCCTCCATCTCCTGGGGTTTGACAATTCACCAGAAATGACTGTATCCTAAGGAAAGCACTCCATCCATGATTACAAAGGCTGTGCGTGGGCAACATCCAGCTGTCCCAGTTCACAGCTTCCTGCCCTTTCCTGAAGTTTCCTGGGCTCCCAGCTTGTTATTACCACTAAGTGAAAGATAAAATAAAAAACGAGGACATGATGGCTCCTAGGTCTAGTGGAGAAGGCTTATTGTAGATAAAGGGGGAAGCATAGCCAGAGGCACCTGAACGTGGCCAGCAGACTGAACCAGGCCACGAGAACGAGAGAGGGTGGGGTAAGAGGACCAAAGAGATCCAGGAGAGGAGCTAGCCAGGAGCCAAGAGCCCAAGAGACTGTGTGTCCAAAATGGCTGGGTTATACTGGGTGAGCAGCTGCAGGAAGGGCAGTGAAGCTCAGGGGCTGGAGGTTGAAGGTAGGAGGTGGGACATGCCAGCCAGGATGACTAACTGGTAGGGACTGAGGGAGACTGGGGGCCAGAGTCTGCTGTGATATGTTAAATAGACACTTCCAGTAGCTATTGGTCCTGAGTTTAAGACCTAACAGAGCCCAGAATGTTTCAGGGAAGCTGAAACACTGGTGCTTCTTCACATAGGCATCACACATTGCAGTACTAGCCACATGACTGAACTCTGTCCCCTGCCTCTGTTCACTAAGTAATGAGGCTGGCCTTTCCCTTGACCCCTTAACTGTCCCTGACTTCATTTGCATAGCAAAGGCAATCCTGCTAAACAGGAAATGCTAAGGTTTTGAAGTCTCTGTGGCCAGGACTGAGAACAGTGACCACATACATTGGTATACTGTGGTACCCATGTCAAAAATCTGTCAAATTTTAAACTTTGTACAAAGTTCACGTCCACAAACAGGGATGGAACTATACTACCACTTAGGAAATTAGGATTTTTTTTTGATTTTTTAAATTTTAAATTCTGTGTGTGTATACATGTGTGTGTGAGCATGTGTGTGCTTGTGCACACACACTTGAGTGCAGGTGCACATGAGGACCAGAGGCATTGAGCTTGAGTTACACGTGGTTGTGAACTGAACTCAGGGCCTCTGCAAGAGCTGCATGTGCTCTGCCATCTCTCCAGCTCCAGAAAAGAATTTTAAATTATGATGTTAATCATTATCTTTACTGCTGTGTGTGCACAGGCATGTGTCCATGCCACAGTGCATGTGTGAAAGTTAGAGAACAACTTTCTGGAGTCAGTGCCCTCTGTCTGTGGTGGGTTCCAAGTACTGAGGTCAGGTTGTCAGACTTCCAGCAAGTGCTTTTCCCCACAAGCCCTCTTGTTGCTCCGAGGGACCTGTTCACAGTGGACAGATGGTGTCTCAGGATCTACTGTAGCAGCAGGAGGAATTCCAAGGGTAAAGCTCACCTCCAAGTTGACCTTCACGTTCCTTCCACGGGATTTTGATTGATCAGACACAGGGAAATAGCCCATAATTGTTAATTTAACTCATGAGGAAAGGGGTTGTGGGGAGACCAGGCATTATTAGATCCTGTGCACTTCCTTCCTATATGTGGAAATGTAACTGAAATGAGTTGTCTTTTCTATCAAGGGTCAAATGAGAGGAGGAGGGTCCATCTTTAAGGAAGAGTTGTAAAGATGCCATCTGGCAAAAATCCTTTCCCTGCCTGAGCATTTTCCTAAGGTCAAAGCATATGCTTACGGTTGTGTCCTGTTCTCCAAAGGAGTGCTTTGCTCTTCAGTTGTGCCGCCCCAAGGTTGCTGTGGTGGTTTGAAGGGNAAAACGGCCCCCATAGGGAGTGGCACTATTAGGAGGTATGGCCTTGCTGGAGTAGGTGTAGTCTTGTTAGAGGAAGTGTGTCACTATGAGGTGGGCTTTGAGGTTTGCTGTGCTCAAGCTATGCCCATCTGCTGCCTGCAGATCAAGATGAAGAACCCTCAGCTCCTTCTCCAGCACCACATCTGCCTGCATGCTGCTATGTCCCACCATGATAAAATGGACTGAATCTCTGAACTGTAAGCCACTCCAATTAAACGTTTTCCTTATAAGAGCAGCGATGGTTATGGTGTCTCTTCACAGCAATAGAAACAGAAACTGTCTTAGTCAATCACGTAAGAACATGAGGCTTAGCTCTGACCACTCAGAGTGAGTCACACAGTCCCCCAGCTGGACTTCCTACACAAGAAGTAAAACTTTTTGCCTTGTCAAGCTACTCCGGATTGTGAAGATATTTTCTCTTGACCCCAGACCCACTTCTTAGAGTTTGGCACACCTGTGAGGTTCTCTTCCCATGACTGAGGTTTTGGGGACTGACCCCATCCTGGGAGCTGCATCCCACTACCTTCTTGCATTAGGTTTTCTTTTTTTGTTAATTTTTTTCATTTATTTTACATCCCAACCACAGTTTCCCTTCCCTCCTCCCCTACTTGTCCCTCCTCCATTTCCCCTCTGCCCCTCCCAACCCACTCCTCCTCTGTTTCTGTTCAGAAAGGGGCAGGCCTCCCATGGGTGTCAACAAAGCATGGCATATCAAGTTGAGGTGGGACTAAGCTCCTCCCTTTGTATTAAGGCTGAGCAAGGCAACCCAGTGTGAGGAATAGGTTCCCAGAAGCCAGCTCGGGTGTTAGAGACAGGCCCTGATCCCACTGCTAGGGGTCCCTCTGATAGACCAAGCTACTCAACTGTAACACATATGTGGAGGGCCTAGATTTTCTTTGATTAATCATGTCCTACGCCAATAAGCTGGTACAGATGCGGTAGACAGTTCATAGCTGGAGCTGTGAAGCAAGCCAGACTCCCAGGCTTACTGATGGTAAGAAATGTTCCCACGTACATAATCACCAAAGAGAATGGTAAGTTGCAGATACACCCATTAGCACGAGACAAGTGAATGAGAGTGGAGATGTCCAGGTGAGAATATTTATCAAGAACTTACAGCAGCATGGGATTTATGTCCCTTTGCCCAAGTGCTAGGTTTGCCAGGGTTATCACAGATTGAGCAATTTCCAAGATTATCAGCCACTGCCCTCAGATGTCTTCCATACATCATAGCACAATGGTGTCTTCCATATATCATATACCAGGTGTCTTCCATACATCATAGCACAATGGCTGATGTCATACAGATGTTTGTTATCATCCCTCAAGGAGGCCAAACATCAGGCCTAATTGGAACTGCAGGATTCCAATATAGGTAGGAAATTCACAACAGCAAAGACCTGGTCCAGCCAAAGAAAGACAAATTCTGTTTAAGACCATTGAGAACATTGTCCACAAGTGACAAGAAGACATGGATAGGAAAGAGCTCTTCTGCTAACTGACAGGAGAATCTGTGGAGCCAGGTCTACTGATGGAGCAGCATCAGTACAAGGACTCGTGCTGACACACTCCATTGGCAGTGGCAGTGGTGGTCCAGTGGTCGTGGTGGCACAGAGCCATCATGCAACCACAGAGCTTACCACATTTTTACCCTTTGTGGTGGTAATTCTTGGTGGCCAATTTTTCCATATCTGGAATGAACTACAATCCAGAAATGGAGGGCACACCTGTGATCGGATTTTGAGGCAGAAAGACAACATGCCTTTGATCTGGATCTTGAGGCTGGATGACACACCTTTAATCTGGGCCACACCTTCTGCTGGAAGCCTCTGTAAGGACAATGGAAGAAGGAAGGATTCGTTTACTCTTTGCCTAGTTGCCCTCGCCTTGTCAGCACATCCATTTCTTCACTGGCATTGGAGCCTACTTCTTCAGGATTCCAGCATCTACAGAAGACCAGCTGAGACATCCAGACTCATGGGACTAAGCAATTACTAGATTCTTGGACTTTCTATTCACAACTAGCCATTGTTGGACAGCAGCCTGTAAGTCATTCCAATAAATTCCATATATATATATTTATGGATTTATATATATTTATGGTTTTATTCCATAAGTTCTGTGATTCTAGAGAACCCTGACTAAGGAATGTGGTGGTTTGTATAGGAATGGCCCCCATAGACTCATGTGTGTCACTGTGGAGGTGGGCTTTGAGGTCTTCTATGTTCAAGCTATGCCCAGTGTGATTCACAGTTGCTTCTGCTACCTGCAGATCAAGATGTAGAACTCTCAACTGCTTCTCCAGCACCATNTCTGCCTGTACACTGCCATATCCTGCCATAATGATAATGGACTCTGAAACTGTAAGCCAGCCCCTGGTAATGTTTTTCTTTATAAGAGTTGCTGTGGTCATGCTATCTCTTCACAGCAATAGAAACCCTAACTAAGACACCCTTCCAAAAAGCAGAAGGCCAAGGCAACTAGATGACAGAAGAGATACTGGAGTAGAGCCTAGACAACAATCTGTTGAAGACCCTCAGACAAATACTGACAGCTTGTCTAGTCCCTGAGTAGCCCCTGGAACTTGAAGGGATGGTAATGGCTCAAGAGCTCGTGTATCTAAGGCAGGTGTTGGAAAGAACCAGACAATGGATCTCAGAAGCCATTGATCCAGTACAAAATAAGCCACTCCTACAATTCCCAAAGTAGAAGCCAGAGGACAGNATGGAATAGGAAGCCCCTATCTTCACATCATGGACACAGAAGGACTCTCAAGCACAGCTTGCACACTACTGGGAGAACTCCTGCTTGGTGAAGAGTGCCCACTTGCTTTATGAAACTGGGGAAATNCAGAAAAGCATCAACATTATGGTTTCTTGGGAAGCCCTGATACCAAAGACTGGCAACTTGGAAGTGGGCCAAATTCTCTTGAATGGAATGGGCACATATATAATGTCCTTATCCCTGTGTGAGACACTGTATGCTTGCCGTTTGTGAGCTCAGGGAGTCAATACTCAAGGAACAAACTACTACCTGATTCTCAAGCTGAACGGGGTGGTGCCTGTTGCCTCTGATAATCATTAATTCAGANNTTCTCTTTTTATGCATTTACACAAGTTTTTATACAATTTTATATAAATTCAATTAGAACAGATGAAGAGCATAAGGAAAAAAGAAACAATAAAGTGAGAGGAATCTGTTGAAAAATATGAAAGTATCAGTTTATGTTTTTGGTTAAAAGGGTTAAAAAGAGAATAGTATAGATAAGGATGGATTTTGTAAACCAAGCCAAAGAAGGTCTTAGTAAGTCACACAAGGTTTGTAGAGGNCGGGCCTTAAGGATGACTCATGTTCAAAGAAGAAAGGGTTTGAAATCAGTGAGGTTATGCTGATCTACTCACGGCAACATGAGAATCAGATCAAAAGAACAAGAATGAATGTCTAACCAAGATAATTATGTTTGCTAACTTTGTTAGGCTTCAACCATTAGGGAAACTGAGTCTTAACAAAACCAATATTTATNTTAAACATTTTGAGTTGTTTCATCTAAAAGTTACACAGCAGTTAAAATTATATGACCGGTGAAGCCACCCTTCTGTGTATTCAATATCAAAGCCTGGAGGCCTGCACCAAGGAGGATAGGATGGTCGAAAGNGGACAGCCAATATTTCAGCCTTTACCCTCCAAGGCCAGCAGGAACCCAGAGAGCAACAGACCTCTCTGATAAGTCATCTGTCCTCTGCTCAGAGAAGCTGCAAAATCTCCNGAGATTTACCCCAGACCAACCAATTGTGGTATGAATGAGAAATGTCCCCATAGTCTCAGGTCCCCAGTTAGTGACAGCATTTGGGGTGGTGCAGCTTTGCTGGAGAAAGTATGCCAACGAGGACAGGCTTTAAGTAAAGAGCCTTGCCTGCTTGTAGCTCCACTCTCTGTGCTTCATGCTTNTGGTAAAGGATGTGAACTTTCAACTTCCTGCTGCGGCCACTATGCATCCTCCCTGTCACCATGCTTTCCCCACCATTATGGACTCTAACCTTCTGGAATTGTAAGCCAAATGAACTCTTACTTCCGTAAGTTGTCCTGGTCACGATGTTTTATGACAGCAACAGAAAAGTAACTAATCACACTCATACACACCTTGTGAGAAGGTCAGCAGGGACCTCAACTACATTTGAGAAAGCTTGCTTACAGGAACCTTGCAAAACATCCAGGTAGGCTTGACAGAAATACCTAAGGAAGAAAACCTGAACTGTTTACCGATGATAGTGGACCACCCAAGGAGGTCCACTGCTACTGCTTCCAGATGCTACTGCTGGTAATGTGATTATGATTATCTTAGAACCAGTTGTGCCATGGTTGGCTTAATAGAAACTACAGATTAAGGTAGTTTATGCCCACTTCATCTCCAAAGTATTGAGAGGAATTGTAAAAAGGTTACATATTAAACTGGAACCACCCATCATACCCCTTGGTACCCTCCATCCTCAGAGAGGAGGCGGCAGACCCTTAGACAACAAAGCACTAAGCTAGTTCTAGACACTGCACTGCCTTGGATCAAATGTTTGCCTATAACACTGCTTAGAACCCACACTGTCCCCCAAGTCCCCTATGAAATGCTGTATGTATTGTGATGCCTGGAAAGGGCCCTGGACCTTCCTGTTTGTGGTGGTTTGANTAAGAACGGCTCATATACTTGAATGCTCAGTCACCAGGGAGTAGAACTTTTTGAAAGGTTTGAAAGGATTAGGAGTGTGGCCTTGTTGGAGGAGGTGTGTCACTGGGGGTGGGGCTTGAGGTTTCAAAAGCCCATGCCAGGCCCAGCATCTCTCTCCCTCTTCCCCTCCACTCTCCTCTCCCTCTCCCCCTTCTCCCTTCTCTGTCTGCTTATGGATCAGAGTGTAGCCCTGAGCTGCTGCTCCAGCACCATGCCTGCCTGTCACCATGTTCTCTGGCATGATGATAATAGACTAAGCCTCTGAAACTGTAAACCAGCCCCTAGCTTTCTTTTATAAAAGTTGCCTTGGTCATGGTGTCTCCTCTTCACAGCAGTAGGACAGTGACTGAGATACCATCTACGAAATGCTATATTGATTGCCATGCCTGGAAAGGGTCATCAACCTTCCCATCATGGAAACTAATGATCAATTATGTGTGGTCTCTCCTCCACTCTCTTTCTCTTGGGTTGCAAGGCCTTCTCCCCCAGNCCCCAGACTCTGCTAGCCCATTCTTTTCAGCTTGGGAACCAAATGTTAGTAAAAAACTGGAAACAGAACTAATTGTAATGGACCAGGGAGGGGCTGTAAATCAGCAGAACCAAGGTTCAGACAGCTGAGAGAGGTTAGATGCNTTACACACACACACACCAAAAAAGGTGCTGACAACTGGACTCAGGGAAAATGGACAATCTTAAGGCAAGGAGATACTTTGAAATTAGAATTTAAAAATAACTGCTTTTAGAGCTTTTAAGCTTTGAGGCTTTCAGCAGCTGTTCACCTAAGATCCATTCGGGTGAGGTCTCAGAGGCTTTCAGTCTGAGGAAACAAGATCAGCTGAGGAGTTGGCAAGCTAAGACCACAAAGCCCTCACGTCGAAGTGGAAAATCTAGAGCAGAGCATTATGGAGATGCAGGAAGCTCTAGCAGCATGACTGAAGATACCAACAGTAGAGAGGTGACAACACTGAAGATGACTTGGGTAGCAAGAACAGCCTTCAAAGCAATGAACTTGGTGGTGGTAGGTCATTCCTGGTCTGATTCATCTCTCCACTGACTTTCTTCCAGAGACTGATGATATGGAAAAAAATGAATCTGCTGAAGGAAAAGAGATGGATAGCGACAGGATTGATTATGTTACTACTCTTAGTAGTGCTAACAGTCAGGATCAGGACATCTGTGAGAATGACTTGGATATGGAGAGCAGGCTTCAAAGCAATGATCCTGGTAATGTGCTGTCTGCCAAGAACCAAAGTAAGACCTCCTCAAGAGAAAGGAAATCTCCATCACTAATTGCGGTGCAGTCTAGGAAGTACAGACACCTTCATTCTATGATGACGAAGCTGAGGCTTAGGAGCAGCAGAAGATCGTCCAGTATCAGACCTGAAACAGCAACTGTGGATGTCACAGAAAAGACCTGCAACCCCAGGGACAGCACTNCGAATATTCAATAATTAGAGTTATTGATAGTCATTGGTGATAGTAATGATATTAGTTACTTTTCTGTTGCTATGATAATACACTATGACCAAAAGAAACTTATAGAAGAAAGTTCATTTTGGCTTATGTTTCCAGAGGGATGGATATCAATCATGGTGGGTGAAAGTCATGGCAGCACATGGCAGGCATACTGTCAGGGAGGGATGGATATCAATCATGGTGGGTGAATGTCCTGGCAGCACATGGCAGGCATACTGTCAGGAGCAGAAGTAGGCTGAGAGATCACATTTTCAACAGCAAACATGAAACAGCGGACTGGAGATTGGGTGAGGCTGTAAATTCTCACAGCCTGCCCACAGTGATGCATTTTCTCCAGCAATGCTCCACCTCCTAAACACNCTACGACTTTCCCAAACAGTGTCAACTACCGGAGAGCAAGGCTTCAATTACAGGAGCCTATGCGAAACATTTCTCAACACAGCACCATATCCCACTTCCTGGCCTCGGTAGGCTAATGACCATATTATAATGCAAAATGCATTTAGTTCAACTTGAAAAGTCCCCAGAGGGTGCCCAGCGCCAACTGATACATCTACAACACACCTAAAGCTCAGGCAACATTAAGGAAGAAGGCACAGAAAAGTTGTAGGAGCCAGAAGACCAGGAAATCTGCTGTGAGATTGTCTCCTAGAAATGACAGGGAAGCTTCACCCATGATACCTCAGCAGTATGGCTGCCCGAACAAGACCTTCCGGTACAACACCAATAGACATGCTAACGTGGAAGTGGGGGATCTCGTGAAGCCCCACCCGTAAAAAAAGAAATACAGACAACTAACCAATACTGAGAGCAGGAGATACAGTCTTCTTCAGATATGAATCCCCAGTTGTTTTATTCAATAACAAGTGGTCAACCCCGCAATCACATACATACAAGTAACAGCAGATGGACTGAACAAGTTGTATTTATATCTGTAGGCTGAGAAGTCATTTAAACAAACAACGTTAATCTACTAGTCTTCCCTGGTTCATTTCATTCAAGATCTACTGACTAAAGTCATGCAATTGGAACATTTTAAAGAACAATTCTGATCGTACTTTAGAAATGGAATCTGAATATGCACCTAGGACAACACAGGAATTACTTTTAAAGTTTTAGCTGTCTCTGTGCAGCAAACGTCTGTGTGAAATTAAAATAAATACGTCTAGGAAAAACAGGACATACCTAGAAAAAAATAACTGCTGTTAGTCTATTCAGTGACTTGATTATATCACTTTAAAAGAAAAAAGAAAAAAAACCCTAACTATTCAATCTGATGCCTATCTAATCTCATCCTGTAAACATTTTCAAAGCCAGAGATTCCTAGGCATGACAAAACAGTACAAGTGGTAGAAATTAAATTTTTAAGAAATGCTGTAGAGGTTGAAATGGCACAGAGAAATGGAGGCATGGCTGGAAAAGATCAAACATGTCTGTGCATTAAGTAAGAGCGACTGTAGGGGTTGTGGGACGGAGGCAAAGACACCCTCGGCCCTTGGAAGGATTAGAATCCCCTGGCTCAGAACCAGTTCTACTTTCTGCCTCTAAAGGAAGAGAAAGAAAATTGAATTCTTGGGTGACTCGTCTGGATGTCATGGCCTCTATGCCTCTGTGGAGATAGGACAGACACCTGTAGCCTAAGCATTGTCAGAGTGAAGGGTGGGTGGTATCNTGAGGAACCGCTACTCCAAATATCACAGGGCAGTTGGAGTGGGACCTGTGCTTTGGCTCAGTTGGCTAGCTCTCTCAGGACTGCAATCATCAGCCTAGCCAAGGTCAGTGTCAATTGTCTCATTGAAAAAGGAAGCTTCTGGCTTTGGGGCGGGGTGGGGGTGTCATGTGATTTTGTTTATCTAGATTCTGTCAGCATGCCTAGTGGAGGTCCTGGTGAGTTTAAGGCTAAGAACCAAATAGCAGCAGAATTTGATTAGTTACCATAAATGAAATGTAAAGCCTGACCAACAGAGTTGTGAATTACACTGGGGACACCATGGCAAGTCAGTGGATGCCTCCAGAACAACGTGATTGCTTGGTCCCCAGATGGAAGAACTGTTTGGGAAGGATTAGGTGGTGTGGGGTCTGAGGTTTCCAAAGACTCCCGTCATTNCCGATATGTGTCTCTTCCTCTGCCCTGTGCTTTTGGATGAAGATGTGAGCTCTCAGCTCTTCCATCATGGACTACTCTAGCCTCTGAAAGTGTAAGCCAATTAGATGCTTTCTTTTATAAATTGCCTTTGCCATGTGTGTTATCACAGCAATAGAAAAGTAACTAAGACAAAAAGCATGGGAAAACAGACTAATTATACATGGTGTTAGCAGACCAGGCGCCTGTGTNATGAGAGGCAGTCAGGGCTTTCATAACGGCTCCTCATCAAGGCACCATTATGANGGCTCGTCATGACTATTTTATCCAATGAGTTTTCTGAAAATTCAGGAATAAGACCCTTTTTCTAATCTTAATGAATGATGGTTTAAAAAATAGAAAGGGTCTTGACTTCCTATGTTGTGGAGGTAGGAGTCTTATAGCAGGATGTTGTGTAATCCCATGCATATGATAATTAGTCCAACAACTAATTAAAATGGCAATTAACTAGTGCAATTCCTGCTATCATATGGAAGTCACATATGTTCCATACTTCAAACAGGAAAGTCAGACGATGTTAATTGAATTTAAAGAATGAAAATGTACTGTGAAGGGGAAATTATGAGGATATAAAAATGAAATGTATTGTCTTTTCTATCAGAGGCTTAAAAGAGTCAAAAGAAATTCCATTTTTAAAGAAATTTGTTTTTACAAACACCATATGCAAAAATCCCTTCCCCAGTCAGCACTTTTCTAGGATCAAAATACTTTGCTTATAATTATCCAGACGCATAAGCATGTAAAGCCAAGCTGTGAGCACTCAGAGCGAGACACAGGACCCCTTTGTACTAAGAATAACACTTGCCTGCTTGATTTGACACGGCTACATATCCTTCAGTGGAAAATGTTTTCCCCTGAAATACTTGGATTGTGTGGTAACTTTCTTGAGACCCCAGAGCCTTTTCTAATACTCTACTTCCTAGGAGAGATTCTGTATCAATCGTGACCCTCTGGGGATGAGACACTCCAGGATAGAGTCTGAAGGTGCACATGCAACTCGCTCCCTCCACAGTTTTAGTAGTCTCTAGAGATTGTCTCTTCACTGGTGCTCCACTGCTGTCCCCAATGTCTTTCCATGACTGGAAGCCTCATCTTTAGTCCTTAGCCTACCTTTAAAGCAAGAAGTGAGAGGCAGGCCTTCTTCCTGCGGCTGTGAGCCCCAGGTGCTGCCACCTGCCACTCCTAGGAGAAGACTCCAGTCACAGCAATTTCATCCAACTCTCTCCATGGAAACTGCCTTTCCATTCCCTCCAGATGCGGTTCCTAGATGAGACTCCTGTCTCCCTCACAGCTGTGGCCTGGATAACACACAGTGTGGACTGAGGAGGGGGAAGATGTCCTCCAGGGCTGAGTGTGGGCATGTGCTTCCCTTACTAGGAAAAAGGTAGATTGTGCTGCAAGGTGGCCCAAAAGCAGCTCAGCTGTGGAACACAGGAGTACCCAACTCACATCACAGCCAAACAGAATTTAAATACATTCTAGGTTGCTTTGGATGCCCTCCTAAGAATGCATGTCAAGATATTTATGAAAATGTAATTATAAAATGAGGCAAGTGCTGGTCTTGAGTGTCTCTCAGATGGTGAAGTATGTTGTACCCTAATAGAATTGGATTGCTTTGTTGGTGCCAATATTTTCCCACCACAGGAACAAAAGGAAGGTAGGGCAAGATAGAAAGAGAAAATCATGTGACACAGGGCTGGGAAAGAGACCCTCGCCCTGGAGTCTGGTTAAAGCCCCTCCCTAGGTGAGAAGTAGGAATCCCAGCACAGATAACTTTGCTGTGAAGGCTCTAACAAGAATTCACATTCCTTTCTTACATAGATACTACAGAAATGGGGCTTACGACCTTGGGAAGGGCCTCCCTCTTCTTCCCAGACATTTACTGAGAATCTCAGACTGCTAATTTTATTTACAGTGAAAATATCCCACTTCCTGCATCCCTATGGTCTAGACTTTAACCTTATCAACTGTAATCCTGTCAGGNGCCTTTGGGAACCACGCTGTGCTCCCATTTAGATCATAGCCACCCTTTGATGACAGCTTCAAACCCCACCAAAGTCCTACATGCAGCTATTGTAAGATGATGACGTTGATTCTCCCGGACGCCCATGCTGGGCTCTTAGGTGTGTCTCACTTGCTTCTGACATCACCCGTTTCTCTTAATCCTCATCCTTGAGTCTATATTAAAGACTATTAAAGCTGGACTCTGCTTCATAATGGCTAGTCCTGAAATTCCTTTCTGAATCAAAGCCACAAACCCCAGTTTGCTTGAGCCAAGGTCCCCAAAGATTAGAGGACCTCCTTAGCTGCTGTCAGTGGCACAGTGGGGCTGTGCCTTTTCCTGCATTCCCCACAGTGCTGACAGGACTGCTTGACTGAATGAATGACATGCTGTTCCCAGACATGCTTTTCACTGTCAACTTGCCCTAAGGCCCACTTTCTTT
>LZPO01099512.1:1129695-1154644 GCA_001675575.1 Neotoma lepida | reverse complement strand
GAGTGCTGGGATTAAAGGCGTGCGCCACCACCGCCCGGCTGGCCCACTTTCTATAATGGTTTTCCCCAGTGCTTGAAGGATCTGCTCTGACTAAACGTCTAAAATGAGAGCAACAAAGCCAAGGGCCCTGGCAAGGCAGAGGCAGCTGGACAGTGTATTCCACAAGGGAGGCAAAGTTGGGGCTGCGATGGAACCTAAGAAGGAGAAAGATGTAGAGCGTGGATGTTAGGTAACAGCCAAGCAGGTGGAGATCACGGAGTCTAGCNGTGGCCATTTCATCTCTGCACTCCTTCCACATGGGAATGAGCAGGATATGGGGGGCCATGGCTGAAATCTCTGCATAGTGTGGTAGTATGGGCTTCTTCTGAGATGCCCAAGGAGATGTGGTTACTCCCCTGTTCCACTTCTTCAGCTACTATGGTGTGCCAGGCACCTTCCTTTTGAGATCTGGTGCGAGGCAGGTTTCTATTCCTCAGACCTAGACTGCAAAAACAGACACTGAAGGACAGGCCAGTGTCAGGACAGACAGAGAGGCTCCAAGGCCTGGTTTTCCTGAAGCCAGGCCACGGCCCAGCCCCTATTTTTCTTCTGCTCTTAGAAATCACCTCTAAAGCAGCCCTTGTGCTGAAGCTGCCGAAATGGCTGTTCTGCCCAGGACCACATTTAAGCAGAAAGCCACATGAGGCCACTTCACTATTAGTTGCAGAACATGCTAGTTTCAGGGAAGATAGGTGCCATAGGCCCCAGGGCAGGACACACTTCATACAGGGATGGAGCTGGTGTCACAGTAGTCCCGNCTGTTCCNTTGTATGGCCTGAGAATGCCATCTTGATAGCATCTTTGACATGTGTTAAGGTTGTCAGTCCCATGCTCTATGCTCTGTTCACAGATAGAGGGATCTTGGTCCTCGATGTTCCTCTAGTGCAGGATCTGTGCCCAGAGTCCTCAGTCCTCTCCTTACTGTGCTCAGCCCTGCACTGCTTGCCTCCACGAGTTTCTGATGAATGTTCTCCTTGGCTGGGGGTCTCNCTTAGGTACATGAAAGTTCACTCCTCACGCTATCCAGTGTGCTGGGTCACACCTGTGCATATACCTGCCCTGGCTCCAACACAGGGCTAGGGGACATGAGGGTGGGGTCCCAGTGACCACACCCTGTCTTCCATCTCCCACTACTCTGCTGTGTTGATCGAGTGTTCTGAGGGTTTCTCCCATCCCATGTGTCCATTCCCTGCTGGGCTTCCTCTGGACCCAGATGTGGCCTTCATCATTTCAACACCCTCAGGGCCTCACAGAGTGCATGTACCCAGGGAATACCCATAAATGAGTGACCCCACCAGTAGCCAACTCTTCCACAAGGGAAGCCCCAGAAGAGAAAATCCTGTCTTCCTCATCTTCGAATTCTAGAGGTCAGAGNTATGCAGTACTGCCACTGCATGAATGTGCTTTAGTAATTAACGTATTTCATTAAGCAATTAAATAGAATCTAATCCTTTAGCCACACTTACCCCACCTCAAATGCCCCACAGAGCTGCATGCCACTGATGATCAAGAACACATTCTCTGCTTGGGCACCTGCTGGTGTTTCTGACTCAACTTCTGCCAAGCTCACCTAATACAAAATATGTGGAACATCAGGGTGTTGTGACTAGAGCTGGGGCTGTAAGGACCAATGGCGGTGACAAAGGGAGGTTTCCACAGGCTTGCTTTGGCTCCTTTCCCTCATCTTAAAGTTTGCAACTGTTTGCAATGTCTTGTTAAAGACCTCTGACTGGGCAGACTCAGAATATGAACAAAGAGTCCCGAGGAGGAGCCAGGGTGCTGTTGAGAGCCACGGTGATCTTAACCTCTTAACCGGTGCTGACAGAGGAGCACCAGTCACTACTAACTTACTGCTTCTGTGTGTGAGCCTAAAAAGGAGCTTCATGGAGCATCTCGACTCCAAGATGAGAATGAAGACTCTCAGGCAAGGAGCAGTTCTTCAGGTAGGGCCCAGTGAAAGACGGTGTCAAGAGTAGTCACATGCCACCAGCTGCTTCCAAGACCGAGCATTAAGAAAGAAATGTATGCAGGAGTCTGCTTGTCATCTGCATATTCCAATAGTCTCTGGCGTGGAGTGTGCTGGCGCTGGCTGTACAATCATCTTCTCTCGCCCTGGTGTTTAAAGGTGGTTTTTCCCCAGGAGGATATCTTTCCCACCTTTGTCACAGCAAACATCAAATCCTTTAGCTGTGCTGGTAGCACCCGTGGGAACTGTGCACAAGAGATGCACAATGGGCTCTGGGGTGTGGACCCATGGGAGGGATCTGCTAGGGCAGGATTTGCTCAGAAGCATAAACTTGAACCTGCTGACAGCGGCCTTCACATGTGCCAAGTGGAGACGGGAAGTTGACTCCCTCTCTCTTCACTTTCAGCACTTCTAGGTTACAGGGCATGCAAGGCCTGAATGGTGCAATGTATATGATATTGATGAATTGTTATGGGTTGCTTGATCTCACCAAAAAGCTGGCTTTGGAAGTCAAGGTGGCCCCCTCATTTCAGACCTAAGCATGTTTGCCTCAAATTGTACTCCAGAGTCCTTTGTCTGGGGATNGACTGACCCCACTAACCCTGTGACAGGGAGCAGAGAACAGCAAAACAGCCCAAAAAGAAACACACTGTGCCCTTGAGAACAGCTAGAAGGTGAACATTTCCAACAGAAGTTACTACNGTTTATCTCATGATATAAAAATGCCTACAGTGGGAAGTCCGGTGGTGGTGGTGGCATGCACCTTTAATTCCAGCACTCAGGAGGCAGAGGAAGGTAGATCTGTGAGTTCTGGGCTAGCCTGGTCTACAAGGTCGAGTTCCAGGACAGCCAGGGCTACACAGGGAAACCCTGTCTCTATAANACAAAAACAAAACATGCCTGTAATGGGAAAGAGAGGTGGAAAGTTGGAAGTTCAGCCATGGAGAGAAAGCTCCATCAGGAACTCTACTTGACGGCCTCAACTTCCCAACTTGATTTCCCCTGGATGATTTGAGCACCCTAATTAAGGATTTTTTCCCCTTATTTATCTATCACCCATCCAGCTATCCATTCCTTGGTGTGTGTCTTTTCCTTTGCTCACTATATACTTAACAACCTCCTCTGGATTCTATAGAACCGATGAGAACAAGAAGGTCTCCCTTGAGATTGCTGTGTGTGCCCCAGAATCCTAGGGCGATGAGGAAGATGCATAACTGAGCTCATGTTGGCCTCCACCACTCACCCAACCTTATTTCAACTTGCTCGCTTATGTGAGGTCTGTGTCCTTCTTGCCCAGAATCCCTCTGTGGCCAGGCAGGATCCCAGAAAAAAGTGTGGGAAGGGGCAGCCACTGGCCTCTGGGAAGCAGGGGTAGAGGTTTCCTGTCCTCTCAGACCCACTGCACCAAGCACAGTGCTACCGAGCTCCCCAGTTCTAACACCCTCATGGCTGTCAGATACACCCCCCTTCCAGTCCTTCTGGGCATCAGTGCAAACTCCAGCACCAACTTGTCATGGCTCCAGCTTTGCCTTACCTGCTGAGTAAGGGTATTGAACAAGTCATGACACTTCTAATCTTGGGTTCGTTATCTCTAATGCCTCCAAATGCACACAGTTAGTATGAGGCTCAGTCTTTTAAGGATGAACCAAGATAATCACAACTGAAACACTCATTTCCTGTGGCTTACCCCTTCGATGTCACTGCTCTGCGCCACGCAGAGGTGACTTTGTGAACAGTGAAGAAAGAGTATGTAATTGCTTCCACTTTGACCCCTTTCCCTCTTGGCCTCCTGTTTCAGCTCCTCCCCATCCCCTTTGCACTTTCACGAGTCTCCTCCCAAAGCTCCCAGTCTCATCCACACAGCTGAGGTCCATGGGACCTCACTGCCTGAAAAGGTCTCCCTCCAGAACCTCTTCTTCGTAGGCTTTCATATTGCTGAACCATGGTGCTGAGCAATCCTGAGGAATTAGGTTGTGGGTTGCAACAGTTGGGCTCTGCCCTGCTGCTCTGTGCACACCCTCCCCCCACCCCAGCTCTCCTGCACTGGGACTCTGGGCACTCATCATTCTCTTTTTGGAATCCACAGAGAGCAGTGAGGAGTCAGTGAACGTGAATAGAAGAAGGGTGTAAGGAGGGGAGATGGAAAAGCCAGCAAGCACACTCCTTGCCACCGAGTGTGCTGAGCAGGGCTGAGGCGACTTGGGGAAATCAGAGGAGGGAGAGGTACCAAGTTACCTCTCATGCAGGAAGGACAGCTCACTTGCTCCAACATGGCAATTCCTGCGGGTACCTAGCAGATTCAGTGATCCAGTGAGGACCACCTGCAACATCCAAGACAGCTGGGATGTGTGTGAGCTCTGGGGTCTCAGCCTCAGTGGAGCCTGTATGGCTCTGGGGAGACCTGGTGGTACTGAAGGTACTGGGGTTCTATTGACTTTTCATATGTGTGTAATAAACAAAGCACACACAAGAGATCAAAGTAAAGCCATGGCAGCTTCAGCTCCAGTTACGTTGAGGACAGGACCATGAATTACCTGTGTTCTTTTCCTTTTGTGTGTGTGCTGATATAAGTATATTTGGATTTATTCTATTTTAAGTGGCATTTTCTGCATTACTATACTGAAATACTTGAAAACATATATGCATATATATATATATATATAAACTACCACAGCATNATTGTTTCTATTGAAAGGCACAGACAAGGTTTGACGGCAATGGAGAAAATAATTATTTTCAGGAAAAGGAAAGAACTCCTGGAAGCTGCCCATGTTCACAGCACAGGGCATGGCTCCACCACGCTCAGGTCAGCAGAGCCCCTGCTCCTCAGGGTTCCTGATGGAGCTGAGTGCTTTCCCTCCCAAGGCTGTAACAGGCTTCCAGCTGTGAGGCTCACTGTCATTGGAGTGGCCCACCCAGATGGAGACTGGGGAGGTGTGCTCCGGAGAGGCTGTTTATTGCAAGGGGGACGCTTTCCCTCCTGGAAACAGGCCTCCAGGTGGCAGAGCCCTGAAAGAGAAGGCTTCGGGCAGGGAAGAAACTTTCATTAACTAGTCCATTGTTTGTTAGCAAGACAAACTGCACTTTAAAAAAGATGAAAACGGAACCAATTTCAAAGACATAAGTAACCAGCTGGAACCCCGGGCAAGGNGACCCCTCCAGGGTGGGTAGGCTGCTGGCCAAGAAATAGCCTTGACACTAAAACAAAGGCTTAATCCATCAGTCTCCAATAGTTCTGGGAGAGTCTCCAATAGTTCTGGGAGAGTCTCCAATAGTTCTAGGAGAGTCTCTGTATGTATTTTGTCTTCTATAGTTCTGCTCTTGGCTAACTGTTCTTGTTAACTGAAGTATGACCCTGGAATGCAAAGGCTTGTACCTCCCAGCTTGCAAGTTTTCCCTTTAAAAACCCTTCACTCTGAGAGCTCAGGGCCATCTCCTTCACCTGCATAGCCAGTGTGTTGGAGGTGGACCAAGCCTGGGTTTGTTTGCTTTAATAAACCCTTTTGTACTTGCATCAGATATTGGCTCTGTGGTGGTCTTGTTTGGGGTCTTGCAACACAGGCATAACAGAACTTCCCACATACTTTTCCAGAAATGTTCTAAGAACTTGCTAAACACCTGGCACAGCCCAAGCCTCAAATCAGTGCTGTCAACCTAGTTAGATGATGTCAGCAGACCTTGGGCCTACTTCCTCCGGGTACAATAGCACTTCACTGCTACATCATTCCCTAAGACTAAAAGAATACATGGTGGTCCTCCTACATGGCTGGAGGTTTTAGACTCTGCTGAAGTTTTCTGACTCTGTTGTCAGCTGTCATAAACCTTTTGCCTGAACCAGGCCTTTCCCTAAACCTAACAGTTTGTAACCACAAATGTCCTTATCCAAAAAAAAATCTGGCCTTGGTGTCCAAGGTCACCTCCTCTAGGGCTGAGGAGGCCTAGAGTCCTATACAGCTTCGCTACAAGGTGCCTCTGCTCCCTAATCTCTGTGTCCCCCCCAGTCACCAGATCCTGTGTCTGTGCTGCAGACACTCAGAGCAACACGTGGGAGAGCAGTGACCTGAGGNCCCCAAACCGAGACATTCACATCAAGCCTGAGGTCAGAGGATAGGGGCCATCTACGCATCTTGTCCTCTTACCAGATTAAACTCATGATCATTTACTTTTTAATTGTATAGATTTAGAATCAGTTTCAGAAATATATNGCATATTTGAAGTTGGAAGTTTTAAACTTAAACCAGATGTGTCTACTGTTGTTGAAAATATATATCAAAGTACAAGTAGCCCACACAAGGTAGACCTCAGTGAATTTTGTGAGCACAGTTGCCAAGCTTTGGCATCTCAGCTNCACAGCAGAAAGCCCTGGGAAACATCCAACTCAGCCACTTGCCCTGAGCAAACTGCCACATCCATTCATGCTAACTGTGCTCAGAATGCTCAGTCCTAACTCACTTTGTAACCTTTCAAGTTAGACGTTATTGTTCCACCCACAAGAGAGCTAGATTACTACGCTGCCCGGAGTATCAACAGCAGGTGTATAAATTTATAGGGACCGATATTCCATATCTAGTCATACTATTAGCATCAAATTAAAACAACAGAAAGGTGCATTTTTCAATGAAGCACACTTCATGCCAGGGAGCTACATCTGAATTCTACCCAATATTTCAGGCAGAAATGATGCCCTCTCCTACAAAGCATGGGTCTGGGAGGAAGAAACATTGCCACTCTGTTTTCTTTGGATCAACAGCAAACACCACGGGAAAGGTGAATTACAGACCAAATGTGCCTGACCAGATTTGTCAAATCTGATGCCAGCTATTGACATCTATCAGAGATGTTTGGAAAGAGAAGAAACTTAAGATTCCAGGGTAAGATGCTCATGGGGCTGATGAGAACATGATCCTTCTGTTGGGCACTGTTGGGAGTAAGGAGGAGGAACAGTGGGCATTTGGTTGAAGCAGGGCCTAGATAGTCTGCAAGGAGGGCTCTCTGGTGCAGTGGCTATCAAGGGGGCTCTTAAAGAGGAGTGATGTCTCCAGCCCTGCACCACAGCATCGAGGCTGGTCAATAGGCTGTGGGAGTAGGTTCTGCTGAAGAGGGAGGAGGTTGGGGGGAGCACACTTAGTGGGTACAGATGCTGTCTGTTCTCAGCCAGGTCTTCCTCTACCTGCTGTCAGATCAGCAGTGACCACACATGGGTACATGCCAGCTTCCTCAACTAGCCTCTGTGACATGGGGCAATTGGGCCACTTTGTCTCTAATAATTAGCAGTAACATTTCATCTAGGCCTGGCCAATTAAATCCAAGCTTCTTCACTGCGAGAGCGTTCTATGAGTGGTTTGGCAAAGGCCTGAGATCTGAGCCACTTTGGAGCCAGAGGAACCACTAGTTCCTCAGGTAGTCAGTCATCTGACCTCCAGGAGGAAGCTGATAGGTAAAGATGCTGGGGAAGAGAGACCTGAAGTGGGCTGCCCTGGTTTCTGCAAAGGGAAAATGGCACAGCTTATTTGACCCAGACTTGACCCTTTTTGGCTCAGGCCTCATACAGGACATCTACTATCTCCATAGCCACTTGGGGCTGACAGACTTGGGTAATGGAATGAAGGAGGCCCTTGCCTCTGATCAGAGGACAAAAGCAAACCAATGTTTCAAATNTTTGGCCTGTTACTTCCTGTCCAGCTGTAACTGTGGTTATAACCACTGCTCAACTCACACACAACTCTCCCTGCAAGGTCGATGTGGTGATAACAGATCCTCTACACAAGCTACAAGGCACCAGACCCACGGGAACCCTGGATGGTGAACATCTTACACCCACATTTCCTTGCAAGATACAGCCACCTCTCACATCTGGCCATGCTCTGGGCCCATGACGCCTCCAGCTCAGGCACACCACAAATGCAGCAGCCATTCTTTCTCAGGCTTTGTCTGAAGTTTTATACTACACCTCACAACATAGCACTAGTTAAGTAGGCCCTAAGAACATTCCAGTATCACAGAGCAGGAACTGAAGACAGAAGGTGAAGTGTCTTCCCTGTGTCACATGGCTCATGTGGGACCTGAGTACAGGCTAGCTGGCAATCATGCNGAGGCTTTGGTCCCTGTATTGCCTCNCTCACTAAGAGCCGTATCCTGCCATCAGCTCCACATGTGCATTAAGTTCCCAGCACACTGAGAAACCCTTCTTCCTAAGTCTTGCAATGGTCTCATCTGGACCTTGGAGGTTAAGAACAGGAGAATCAGGAACCTGGAAACAATTTCTTACGGCCTTCAGCTGTCAGTGTGTCAACAATCACCCATTTTCAATCTGTTTTCTAAGACTGTGGATTAAGAAGCAAAGACACTAAACCATTCAAATGTAAGACACACCAGAAACTGAGTCCCCAGGCTAGGAAAGCTGCCATCTGTGCCAGCAGGGCCTGCAGCCTCCTAAGTGCACCTGAGAAATACCAGAGAGTGGACACTGCCCCTCCCCTCTCTGAAGTCTTGCAACTGCTGACCTAATGACTGTTATTTGCATATCAATACTGAGACTGTAAGCAAAGGCTGTGAACCAGACAGCACNAGGAGTGGCTGTGTTGCTAGCGCTCTCAGCCTGGCCTCTGTCCACATGCTCAGCCACTAGGTCAGATTTTAGTCAACAAAGACCCTAGGAGCCCAAAGACTTTCCCTGAGACATCTGAAGCCAAGCAGCCACTTTCCTGCTTCTTTGGGCTTAAGTGCTTGTCTCCAGATAAAGTCAGTTAGGGAGAGGCTAATTATTTATGCAACTGCCGTGGAGGCAGTTGGTTTGGAATGCTCTGAGTTCTGAGCCAGTTGGCAGTCCAGCAGACCACTGGCCCTCAGGATGGTGCTGGAGCGCAGTGGGCATCTGAGCCCCTGGGTGTTCAGTAGGGCTTCAACCAGAGGAAAGACATTGTCAGTTCAGAGGGTGAAATGGCCAAGAGTTGACTCCGGATTTGAGCCATTCTCTGAGGGCCAGGGCCCTTTTCCAGGAAACCAATCATTTCCCTGTCATCATCTAGAGANAAGAGGATTTGGGAAAATGCTAAGTCCTAGGTTTGCTATCCAGGGACCCAGAGATCTCTGAGGGTCAGGAATCTCTGCACAGGTTTCTCTGCCCTGCAGTCATTCCTGCCCTGTGATGTGCTTGGGGGAAATCCAGTTAGTCTAAGCTGCAGTGTGCTCAGTCACAAGGTAGAAGTCACAGTCCCTCACTGCAACACCCTGCATCACATGACACAGATGGCTTTTCCAGGAGCTGAAGAGTCTTAGACCTCTGCAGGCTTCCAGTAAGGCTCTGCCCCCCTGGAACTGTGACGAGTACCCTCTAGAAGCCACCATAACACCAGGTCCTGTTAATTCTTCCAGACATATAACTGAAGATTTTTTAGGTAACGCTTATGAATTACCAGACATTTTTCTTCAGAGTTTTTTTTTTCCTGTTTATCTTCAAAATAATGAAATACTAGCAAGCAGGTCCTGTTGGCATTTCTATGTTGAAGAACAGGGAATTGAGACACCAAGGGACTCTGCTTGAAGGCCATCAGGAGCAGCAGCCACACTTCCCAATGGAACATACTGGATAAGTGTCTCTAAATAAAGTGCAGCTCTCCCCTCATCACAGAAGCTTCTTTGTGCAGCAGATGGAGGCTATTACAGAGAAGCACAGCAGGTCAAGAGAGCAAGTGATGGTAAAGAGCTCAGCCTCAACTAGGACATTGGTAACACACCCACACCCAAGGCTCAGGGACTATAATGGAAGAGGAGAAAAGACTGCTGCTTTGAGCTGCTTTGAGATGGTGCCTTCCAGACATAACAGGGAAGCTGCCCACGAATTCCCAACACACCAGTCACACACTACAGGGGTTGGGGAAAAGTTCCCAAGGCCTACCCCTAGATGAAGAGCCACAGGTAGTCAATGGCCCCTGAGGGAGGAAGAAAGACCTGGGTCGTTTACTCAAACCTAAGCACATATGGGCGACATTAATTGGGCTCAGTAGATTTTATACATATATATATATATATATATATGTGTGTGTGTGTATGTCATGAAATTGAGCAGGGGAGTCCTGGGGGCGGGGGGACACAGTAGGAGCTGGAGTGGAGAGAGGAAGGATAGAAACAATATAAATGCATTATACTCATGTTTGAAAGTCTCAAAAATTAAAATGAAAAAAATGAAGGTATTTCTATATATTCAGTCTTTGTGGGTATTTTAAACGCACAGTGCCATGGTTTGACTGAGAATGGCACCCATAGGCTCATATATTGAATGCTTAGTCTCTAGTTGGTGGAACTGTTTTGGGAAGAATCAAGAGGTGTGGCCTTGTTGGAGGAGGCTTCACTGAGGTGGCTTTGAGGTTTCAAAAGCCCACACCAGGCCCAGTTTCTCTGCCTCTGCCTCCTGCTTGTGGATCAGATGTAAGCTCTCATCTACTGCCTCAACGCTATGTCTGTGTGCCCCTTCCCATTTTTCCCACNGTGATGGTCAGGGACTCACCCTCTGAAACCACGAGCATGCCCCCAATTAAATGCTTTCTTCTATAAATTGCTTTGGTCATGGTGTCTCTTCACAGCAATAGAAAAGTGACTAAGACACACACCAAAATGCAAGATCTATTCTCCTAAGCTCTGTTATGACCCATACGCTCCCCAGCAGCTAGAGATAAAGCGATCCTAATACATTACTTCTACCAGAAAGATGAGCTGTCATCTCCACAGAGGCATTTCCTGGCAGCTTGCTGCAGAACATGGGAAAGATAATAATGAATTTAAAGTTTGCATGTGGGGGCTGATCCCCGACAAAGAAAATAACCTGTCTCTCCACACTCAGAAGCATCAACATGAGCAACTGGCATAGGGCTGAGTCTCAGATATCCCATTTCCCAGCTCACTGAAGTCTCTAGGAATTCAGTTGCTGACTCAAGTAATAACTAGTTGTTTTGCTGCACCGTGGAGACAAATCACAAAAAAAGTCACACCATGTGAGACAAAACTCATATTTCATAAAGCCCACATTTGGAAAATGGTTTTAGGCCAGAAGAGGGCATCAGATCTCTTGGAACTGGAGTTAGAGATGGTTGTGAGCCAACATGTGAGTTTTAGGGATCAAACCCCTGTCCTTGAAAGAGTAGCCAGTGCTTTTAACCACCGTGCCATCTCTCCAGCTCCAGGATGTATGTACACATAAGTTTTACACACAGCATTGCCCTGGAAGGAAACTCGGTACCTGGTACCAGTCCATCTTTCTCCACACCCTCCTGCCAGTCACAGAAATGCCTTCATTTTATAGGAAGGCTGCCTTTTGTGTCTGGCTCACTTCAGTAAGCAAGATGTTTTCCAGGTTCACCCATGTTGAGAATGTACCCTCGCACACCTTTTCTGCAGCTGTAATTCCATCATGTNGAGCTGGTGTTTCCCATCCAGCCCTCAATCAGCTGTATCGTTTCTTTTAACTATTATTTTGGCTACCCAGCTGCAACCAGTATTCATACGGAGGCTTTCGTGGAGACATTGTGAATGTTCCTGACTACATTACCTAGAGATAGGATTCCTGTCTACCTGGTAACTGCTTTATCTTTGCACCAGGTGTGTACAAAGGCTTGGACCTCTCCCCAGGTCCCTGCCAATGTTACTGTTTCTTTCCTGTAGCCATTCTAATGGGTGTGGGTTCTCTCTGTATCTTTGGGTGTAATTCCCACACTACTAATTATTGTAAGTGATTGTACCTTCAGATTGACAATTAGTACAACTTCTTTGCAGAATATCTGCAATTTTTATTGTAAAATGTTGCTTTGTGGTATTTTTACCATTGTTAGTGTTCCTTATAGTTTAAGATATTGGCTCTAGTATCTTCTTTCCATTTTGTGGGCTGTAGTTCTTGANGCATAAATGTTTTCAGTGCTATCACACTGCCATGATGGACTGTGTGCCCTCTGCAAGCCAAAGGAGACCCTCCCCCCTTACTGCGTGTATGTGTGTGTACATGTGTATGTGTGCATGTATTGTGCATGTGTGTGAGCGTGTTTGTGTGTGGTTTTGTCACAGCAAGGAGAAGCGGAAATAGTACAAAGTCATCTAGACACTGTTGAAAAGGCTCTCCTTTTCCCATAAGTAGCTTTGTCACCCCCAATGAAAAGCAACTGACCACCAATGTAAGGGCTTCCCAACCCCCAACTCTATGCTGTTCATCTGAGCATCATGTCTTTACAGTGAGTTCTCTTTGCTTCTCTATGGTGCTTGGAACCTGAGAAATTGCCCTTCCCCAGCCTTTACATTAGACAGTGTGAGCCCTCCACCCTTGTCCCTCCCTCTTCAGGTTCTTTAGATTTAAGTCCTATGAGTTTCCATCTGAAATTTTAAACCAACATTTCAGTATTTGTAATTCGGCAGCTCAGATTTTTGTAGGAATTTGTTCAAACTATAAATAGGACGTCGTATATTTACAGAGGCATTCAAATTTATTACGTGACTTTCCTTTTTTTGTGTGTGTTAAACCTTACTGAGGTGTGACTGACATACAGAAACATACAAATTCAATGTATGCATACTGGTGAGTTTCTGCATAAAATCTAGTCCTGATATCTCCAAACCAGAAAGGCACTAAATACCTCCACCAACTCCAGAATTTCCTTGTATTTTGGTTTTGGTTTCAATAACAGCTCATCACATGAAACCCCATCGTCTCTGTGCTGTCAGTTAGGCAGGGTGACAGAGCAACTGATCTGCGGAACTGTTTGTGGTACACAACTGAAACTTGTTTCCACTGAAGAACGACTCTGCAGGTTCTCTCCCAGGTTCGACAACACTACTCAGGGATGCTAAGCATTTTGACTCCTAGATACTTCCTATAATTAGAATCCTGCCATTTGTCCCTGTGGACAGACTTATTTGACTTATCATAATGTATTCCGGGTTCATCCATCCTGTCATGAATAGCTGGATTTCCTTCTTTACTAAGGCAGAATACTATTCCATGGTACATATGCAACACATTTGCTTGACTCCATTCTTCTGTGATGGACATTTCAGCTGCTGCTAGCTGAGGCTCGTGCAAGCTAGTCAAGTACAGTGAGTGCCTCAAAGCTGTGTCCTCAGCCCAACATTCACATTTTGATAGGCATTTTATTGAGTCTGTATATCCCCGAGAAGTCTTCCCTTCCAGAGTATACCTCCAGGAACTTAAAAGCACTCACTAGCTCACCTCTTAATGGTTTAAGCCCCCTCTTACTGGCACCAAAATGAGGGTGAAGTCCAACCTTTGGGGCCATTGCAGAGCCACACTGCAGCATGGCTTCCATTTGCTAGCTTTGCCCCAGTGATTGTCAGCTGATAAACTGGCCCTTCTCAGGGCTGCCAGCTGGAACCGAGTGGTGGGTAGAGTTCGGGACTTCGCTAGATACCTCCCTTTTGGATGACTTCTCAGACAGCTGCTTTCTGGGTGCTTCTGGCCGGCTGAATTCCCAGTGTTGCAGAGGACACCTTCAATGGGTGGATTCCCAGGAGCTTGCCTAGTGCGATGGTTAGGAATGCCCATGCAGGCTGGGTGGTGAGGAGGCACCATTGGTTCGCATAGCAGTTACTCATNTACCAGGGCATTTCCAATGTGCCCGTGCACTGTGCCAGGCCCTGGAGATGCAGGTGTAAAGGGGCCATGCTGAGGACATGGCACGTAATAAATAAATAAATAAATAAATAGATAAATAAATAAACAAACAAACAAACAAACAAATAAATAAGGTGATTTGCATAGTTCCTAACTCAAAATCACAGGACAGAAGGGAAGACAAAAAAGAGATCAGGCTGAGGGGATCAAGGGAGCCCTCAGAGCGCATCCTCCTGGTCATGTTAAAGAGTGCACCCTCCTGGTCATGTTAAAGAGCGCACCCTCCTGGTCATGTTAAAGAGCTCACTTCCAGCAGCAGTGGCAACCTCTGGGGAGATCTGTAAACCAAGACACTGTTTCAAAGGGTGAGGAGGAGGAAGAGGAGAGAGAAAAGGAGGAAGAGGAGGAGGAGGAGAGAGAGAGAGAGAGAGAGAGGGAGAGGGAGAGAGAGAGGGAGGGAGAGGGAGAGGGTGAGAGAGAAAACCATTGTGAGAATTTAGCTTGTTAAATATGAAGAGTCTGTNTAATCAGGCATAGTGGCACACACCTTTAATCCCAACAAAGGCAGAGGCAGGAGAGGCAGAGGCAGGAGAGGCAGAGGCAGAGGCAGGGGCAGGAGAGGCAGGGGCAGGAGAGGCAGAGGCAGGCAGATCTTTGAGTTGGAGCCCAGCTTTCAGAAGATTCAAAAGCTTCCAAAGCAGCCTGACTGGACCGCACTGACCACTAAGTGCCTGTAAGTGGAAGCCATCTTGCTTAAGAGGGTCCTGAAAAAATTGGGTCTTGCTAGAAACAACCGGCTCCAGGCAGAAGACTGGGTGTGCTCTGGCGCCACCCACTGGCCCTTCTTGGATTGCAGGCTCTTAACAAAGACTCTCCTGGCCATGCGCTTAGGTTTGAAAGTGGTTAAATGATCTCTTATTGATTGTTCCAGGCGAGAACTGTGTGGCCCTAGGAGAATCATGAATCCACTTTGTGTCCTTGGAGTCTCTGTTGGCTTTCCAGCACTATGACAAAATATTTGAGATCAAATTGAAGGAGAAAGCCTTGGCTCAAGATGTCAGAGGACTTAGTCCATGATCGCTATTTCAGTGTCTATGCTAAGGTAGGGTGTTGTGGATCAGAGATGTTCACCCTACACAGTAGATGGGAAAGAGGGTGGAGCAAGTGAGGGCAAAGGACTGGGGACACCTCTAAGGACACATCCCCAGCGATCCACTTACTCTAGGCCCACCTCTCTACAAATCCATGAATGGGTTTATCCACTGATGGGGTGGAGGCACTGGGGACCAAGCTCATGAGCTGTTCAGAGGCATTTCCCCATTCTTAGCACAGCCTTGGGGCTCATATAACAGGTGAGCGCCATTTTGCTGCCCAATATTGAAAAGACATCATCCAAGTCTCCAGTGGAAGAAAGATGTGATAGAAGCAGAGAGGCAGCCAGCCACGCCCCCGCAGCCAGCCACGCCCCCGCAGCCAGCCACGCCTCCGCAGTCCTCTAATAATTTTTTTCCGTTCCTCTCAAGGGAGGTTGTCTCACAGAGATGCAGTCAGCACCGTGCCGGATGCCTTTCAGCTGTTGTTTGACTGGGTAGTTCTCTGAACATCCCTATGCCATACATTGTTATTGCCGCGTTTTACAGATGAATCACTGAGGCTCTGCGATAACTGAGAGATGCACTGGTGTTGAACCAAACGTGGCCATCGCGCGCCCCTGCTGGTCGTCATCTAAAATTATGGGGCCTTTCCTCTTGCGGACCCCACTGTAAGAAAACCCTCCCTGAACACCATGGACCTTCTTGCGGTTCTGTTGTGAAAGCAGTCTGGTGTTCTAAACTGCACTCTGGGGCATCCTGGTTAGAGGAAAAAGGGNAAAATGATGGGATGATGAGTTTTCAAGAGGTACAGTTCCCAGCCCCACGTGCTCCACAGTGGGGCCCTCTGCCCTCTAGCACGTCAGATGCAGACGAAGACTGTGGATCACTTCGGAGATGGCCCTTCAGCCAATGAGCTAGACTCCAGGCACCATGTCCACAGCTCACCACAGCCGCAGGACTCACTCACCATGTGAGGGGGCCCATCAGTGGGGCTGTGAGAAGGACTTAGGGCAGTGTCTGTAATTGGCCTTGGGGCAGAGAACAGGGGCACTTCTGGGCCTCCCCTCTGTCTCCTATATTGCCAGAGCCAGAAGAAGCAATCAATCCGCAATGTCTTCCCTGACCACTTGTGACTATGTGGAATCCCTGGACTACAACTCCCAAGACCCCCTGCTCCATGGCAGCAATGTTCTGGTTCAGCAGGTGAGTTCACAGTGGGCTCAGATCTTGCTCTGAGAGTCTGGCTCCACGTTGCACATCCATACACACCCTTCTGTTCATTCATCCTTCTGCCGATATAACCATCCATCTATTCACCCATCAGTGTCTCTAACCAGCTAAGCANCCAGTCAGCCCTCTTCTTGACATCCACTATCCTTCTATCCACATATCCACACACAAGTTGTACACTCACCTATTTAGTTTTTTACCCATCCTCCTGCCCATTAACCTATCTATCTTTACATCCACCCATTCATCTGCCCATTTTCTACTCCACCTGTTGTGTGGCATTTTTTCCTCCACACATAACATGATGCCATCTTGTGAAAAAGATTAGCTTGGCCTGATAGCCTTGGCTACTAATGATCAAAGCAGTACAGTGATGGCCCAGTCTATTGGAAAAGCAGTAGCGCTATTGACATTTCCAGGTAGATGAGAGAGGAAAGGGTAATGAGTCCCTCACCTGGGATTCAAGCTATTGTTCCTTCCTGGTCCTCCTTGCAGCTGCAAGTGATATTGGAAGATGTTAGTCTACGCAGAAAATAAAAGGTTAACAGTAAAGGAAACTCTGTGATGCAGCTCCCTTGAGGTCACCATCCATGATANGGTGGACTTTGTGTGAGGATGCTGTTCTGTAAGTGACCTCTGCCATGTTTGTAAGAAAGCACAGTAAACTCATCAGGCTGGGCTTTGGTCTGTCATTCGTGCCCGTCTGGGGTATAGACTTTTGTTCACATCTCCCCTAGAAAAAGTTAACAAATTGGCCCGACCTGGGGCACCACAGAACCAAAGGTAAGTATGAGCGGATCAACTGCATGACCCTTAGAAGGCTGAGCTTCTGAGGGAATCCCAACATGGCCATTCTTCCCCTAGNGGTACTGTACCTTGTTGCCATGGTGTTGGTTGCTTAGCTAATAAAACATGTGCCTGGGCTGAGCTATCTGGAGATGGAGTGTCCATGGGAAGAATGCCAGGGTCTGTTTCTTCTCTGTGCTATGGACTTGGTATGCTTGCTTGATGAATGAGTTCCACCATAGGCCTATGAGGACACTCTGAAATGGCTGGAAGACTAGAGCGTTGCAGTTCCTGAGTAGTGCAAATGGGGAGAGGTCATCCTCAAGCCATTGTAAATTGATGTTTTCCTGTCCCGACNGCTTGCTCCCAAAAAACCACCACAGACGCTTAATATTATTTATAAATGCTTGGCTGATAGCTCAGGCTTATTACTAACTAGCTTTTACCCTTAAATTAACCCATAATTCTTAATTATGTTTAGCCATGTGGCTTGGTAACTTTTCTTAGTACAACATTCTCATCTTGCTTCTCTTCATTTGCTGGCAACTCTCTGACACCACCCTTCTCCTTCCTGTCATCCTTAGTTTGGTCACCCCACCTATACTTCCTACCTGGCTACTGACCAATCAGAGTTTTATTTAACCAATTCAAGTGACAAATCTTTACAGTGTACAAAAGGATTATTTCACAACATCTCCCCCTTTTTGTCTAATTAAAAAGGAAGGTTTTAACTTTAACATAGTAAGATTATATATAACAAAAACAGTTATCAAGTAAGAATTACAGTTACAATGTATAGTCTATTTGTATTTGGCAAAAGTAGAGAAAATACTCTATTATCTATCTTACCTCTGTGAGTTCAAAGTTTTGTATCTAAGTTATCTTTTATCAAAACTAAAGAAAACTATAACTATCTAGTCTTCAACTCCATCGAAGACCCCAGAAGGGTGAAATGTTACCTAATGATAGGGACCTCAAGCTGTCTGGACTGTCATGCAAAGTTCCTCTGCAATGTTGGGGCATCCAACTCTGACCTACAGGCCTAGTGTGTCTGACAGACTTTCCTGTAAAGTAGGGAATTTTGAAAGACATGAAAGACTGTCCTACCTTGTCTTGTCAAAGTTTGGCAGTCACTTTTGCATCCTGATGGTCCAGTTTGGACAATTTGTCAGCAATTGAGGAAACAGCCATTTCTTTGTTGATATGGCTGGCTTTTGCCATAAAGAAAAATAAATCCATATGGAGTTTCTTTGATGCCCATCATCTTCTCTGAAGTAGATTGGTGCTGCTAGGAGCAGACATGTCTCAATGTCATGAAAAGCCTTAGGTTATTAAACATATTAAATGCCATAACCTGTAGGTCTTTGAAGTATTTGAAGAGCATCTATCAATTAAATATATCTGTGTATGACCTTTAAAATACACCTAACATGACTATAAGTTTGCTATTATAGATGACTATTAATCTGTATTTCTTAATTATACATTACATTTTAAATAAGCTGCCTAAACACAATACCTTAAACAAGAGTAGAAATATACATACAATATAACAAAATTAACTTTAAATTTGTATCAATAAACCAAAATCTATACCAATGTAAAATATTTAAGATTAATAGTTGTTTTTTGGATTAAAGTAGATTCAATAATCTACCCTTTATTCTATCATTTTATATCCTACCCCCTTTTCTTTTCAGAAAGAGGCCCTTGAATCTAATTTCCTTTGTTCAGATTTTTTTCTTCAGCATTACCAATAACAACTTGTAATCAACTCCCCTTAAGTGATAATAAATATCCATAACCCGTATTTTGGGAACGAGGGCATAGTTCTCTCCAGCACCCTGCTGACTGGGGGTGCTGGTAATCTTTGGCAGACCCTGAGAAAATTTAGGAATATGGTCAAGTCCTGACTAGAGTATTCTGTGAGCCAGATCATCTCAGCCAGCAGCCTTGAAGCTGTTCTGGATGCAGAACTCAGAGGAAACTACAACAGAGGTGCTCTGATATGTTGGATCATCTGGGCCAACTGATCCCATCAGATATTTTTCAGGGGCCTTCCTTGATCAAATCTGATTTTTCTCAACCCAGAGTGAATCCATAGCCTCTCATTTCCCCCAAAGTAACATAACTTTTTACTTAAATTTTGAAGTCAAGGTAATTTTAAAATATATAGGTTGGTTTAATATAGAAGTTTCCATCATCCAAGGTCTCTTAGCATCCAAAAAATTTAAAGACAACACAATAATATACAAAACCCATACTCTCTGTATATTTCNATCTTTATTCAGCTTNTTATAATTTTTATTACTATATTCCCTTTAAAAAACTTTTTCTACCCTTTTTCTTTTCTCTTCCAAGCCCATATATTTTTTAACACTGTAAACCATCTAGAGTTTTTTTCATCTGAACGTCTTTACTGCATATCTCTATCTTTTTCTGACCACTATTTTCTCTGAATTTGTCAAATGCTAATGTACTAGACATTGTTAATGTAATTATTGCCCTATATATTTGTATATAGTTATTGTACTTACTGTATACAATTTTTCTATGTTAGTTAAAACCTTCACTTTATTATTTAGACAAAAATGGGAAATATTGTGTGATATTTTGTTTGTATTCTGACAAAGTTTGCTTGGAGTCAGAGGGCAGAGCTAGCCACTAGTTANCCATAGAGATNTGGAGGTCTGTACAGAGAGGAGACAGGAAGGTGGGTGGAGGGAGGATCTTGGCCCTTTTGGACTGAGGAATGGAAGAGGTAGGAAGTCACTGTGGCTGCTCCCCTGCTCCTCTGATTTTTCAGGTTTTTACCCCAATATCTCACTCCTGGTTTTTATTGATAATATTAATTATATTTACCCTTCAAGCCATTGCTACAAATGTGTGATTGCTGCCCTGTGTAATGACATGCAGCTGAGGCTGAGGCAGTTGCCCAGCAGGAACCTGCTTCTGTTCAGGTGGAATTACCAAGGAGAGGCCGGTGCAGAGATCATCCTTCACATCAGCCTTGGGATTGATGAGGAGAGGAAAGAGAAGGAGAGACGGAAGTCCTGAATCATTGTTCCTTAAGGCTGGAGGACTGAAAGGGAAGAGCACATGCTAGATTCACACTAAAGAGCCAAAGATGTGGACACCATGGGAAGAGTCAGGTAGTGAGGGGAAAGTGAGACAGAAGTGCAGAAGGGCAGCGCCCAGGCCCAGCCTTGGCTCTGTTGGTCCTTTTAATTCTCAAGCCATCACTCCACTAGTACTGTCATTAGTAGTCAATACTACAAAATGCGACTGAGATTGCCAACAGTAATTTTTTACTACTTGCAATTTTTAGCATTAGGCTTTTAAAAACAGCTTTGGGACAGGTTTCAACATAGAGCTTTGGGGTTGTCTTTTACTTTCAGAGCTTGAAATGTTTCATTTCATACTTTTCTGGCTTTTGTGGTTGCTGATGAAAAAACTGGGGAGAGTCTGATATTCCTATCTTTGTATGTGAGTTGTTTTTCTCATACTGCTTTTAGTATTTTCTTTTTGCTATTTGTTTGTTTGTTTTGAGACTATGTTTAAACTATGTAGTAAAAGTGTTCACTATATAGCTCTGGGTGTCATGGAATTCACTATGTAGACCAAGCTCGCCTTGAACTCACAGCCATCTGGTTGCCTCTGTCTCCCGAATGCTGGAATTAAATGTGTATGTCTCTCATGGCTAGGATGTGTCATGGAGAATTTCTCTTCCAGCTAGGTCTGTTAGGTAGGGTTCTAAATGCCCCTTGTGTTTGGATGTCTACTTAATTTTCTGGGTTCTGGGAGTTTTCTGCTATAATTTCATTGAATCATCTGTCTATTTGGTCTTATTTTATGTCTACTCCTTTTACACCCTGAGTCCTCAGGTTTGGCCTCCTGAATATATCACTTCATNAAAATATTGTTCACACTCTTTAATTTTTTTGCTTATTTCTGTCTTTTGTATTATTGTCCTTCATGGCCTTGTCTCTTGATATGTTTTCTGGTGTAGATTTCATTTGGTTCTGTGTGGCTCTTTTTCAAAATTGCAATCTCTTCNCTGAATTTTTCCTCAATATTTTTGACTTTGCACTAACTGCTCCACTCCCTTTGGAGTCTGTATTGTGGAGGTCATGAGGAACTTTGTACTGACTGCTCCACTCCCTTTGGAGACTGTATTGAGTAGGTTCCCTTGGTTGGTACATCTGTTTGCTTGAGTCTTCCCTGTGTTCATTAATTTATTTAAACACCAAGACTCTGAATTACCATCCACTATTCACTAACCCACCTGCCAATCCATCTGTCCAGCCTCTCTCTTGTCTGGCATTCTCTCATGTTTCAGCTCTCTCTGTGATTTTGGAACCCACTGTAGGGCCGTTGGCTGGGTGGGCACGGTCATGGCGGTTGTGTTATGTTCTTTCTTTGCTGTGTTTTGCATCTGTTGGAGTGAGTTATTCTTTCAGTTTTGAATTCCCCTTCTTTTGAGTTCATCTGGATGTTCTGTTTTCTTGACCCTTCCTAGAGTGATGTTTGTATGGAGTTCAGCCACAGGGTCTGATGCAAATGGTGCTGGCTGTCACAGAGTCCCCAAGAATATTCCAAGTTGTACACTGAACACCAAGGAGACCAGATGATGTCAAAAACCTGGCCATGGTTTGGATTCTGTGGCGCCACTGGGGGCCATGGTTAGAACCACAGACTTAATGTGACTTCTGGAACTCACAGTCCCACAGTGACCACTGGGACCTCAGAAGTTAAGACAGCAGTTCCACAGTGGCCTTTGGGACCTCCATATCCAGAGTTCTGGTCTTTCAGAGGACTCTAAATCCACTGAAGCTGGAGTCCCATCTCTGCTCTGACTGCTGGGGCTGCTGGTACCAGAGGCCTGGTCATGGAGCCAGAGGCTTGGTCCTGCCAAAGCTCTGGCTTATTTTTAATTACATATCAGCCTTATAAGTATACTTTCAAGAAAATATAATTAGTTCAGATATTCCTAAAATGTCTTCACGGGTCACAGTTAAGCCTTCCATGTCACTTCTTGACATGAGTCACTAGTGTCTAACCTTTCCATATATGGTTTTTGTCCCTTCAAAAGAAAGGTTGATGAACTCTTTGCTCGTGGGCCAACTGTAGCCTTACACCTTGTCTTAGTCAGTGTTCTATTGCTGTGAAAAGACACCAGGACCACAGCAACTTTTATAAAGGAAAACACTTAATGGGCTCACAGTTCTGAGGTTTATTCAGTCCACTATCATCATGGCAGGAAACACGGTGGCACACAGGCAGGCAGGTGCTGGAGAAGGAGCTGAGAATCCTACATCTTGATCCACAGGCAACAGGAAGTGGCCTGAACTAGGTGTAGCTTAAGCATAGAAGACCTCAAAGCCTCCCCCACAGTGACACAATTTCTCCAACAAGACCATACCTACTTCAACAAAATCTCACCTTCTAATAATGCCACTCCCTATGACCTTATGGGGGCCAATTACATTCAAACTACCACACACTTGATTTTGTAAATATAGTCACAACTTTTAGCTTATGTATTGTTTATGACAGTATTTGAGCTTTGGTGGCAAAGTTGAGTGGTTAAAACCAAGTTGAAAATATTCTGTCAGTCCCTTAACATAGAATGGGTAGTGACCACTAACCAAGAGCCCAGAGAGTACAAGAGTTTAATTTTTATTACATTTATTTATTTATTTATTTATTTGAGCAGTGTATATACTATGATGTGTGTGTGGAAATCTGTGATGCTGATCTTGGTTGTCAGATTAACTACATGTGGAATCCTCTGAAACCCAAACAACTGGGCATGCCTGTGAGGGATTATTCATGTCTGGGTCATCTGACAGGGGAAAATTCATACTAACTATGGGCCACACCTGGTGGCAGCCCACATAAAAGCACATGGAAGGAGTTTTTGCTTTTTGCCTACTTGCTCTCATTCTTACTGGCAAGTTCATCTCCCCTGTCCCTGAGGCTCTCCTTTGCTCGTATTAGAGCCTGCTTCTTAGGGATTCCAACATAGACTAACTGGCAGCTCTCTGGGACTTCCCTGGGATGCCAGCACCAGATCGGGACTGCTGAGACATCTGGTCTTGTGGACTGAGCAACTATGAGATCCTTGGCCTTTCCATCATAAGATATACATTACTGGACTACCTGGAGCACAGCCTATAGGACACTCTGATAACTCCCATACACACACACACACACACACACACACACACATGCATACACACACATGCATACACATATACACACATGCACACACACTCACACACACACACACGCATGCATGTGCGCACACACACATGCACGCACACACTATTCTTAAGAATGTGTGTCTCAGAAGTGATGGTAATGCTGCAATGGTACTCCCTCTGGGGGTGTGAGTACATGTGATTCAATAGACATATATGTGTGATGATTGAGACACAGTACATACTTGGTTCTGTGTAAATTTGAACATGTCTCCACCTTTTGTGGAGGTGAATCTGGTAAAGGGCTACCTCCTCCAGAAGTGTAGGCTGTTGATATTGCCCTGCCCACCCTGCTGCACGGTGTAAAACAAAGGAGAGTTCCTGTAGGCAAACTCTGGGAAGGCAACAGTTTCTGGTTGGAATGTAAAGGATCNCTCATGGGCTCACATGGTTAAACATTTGGTCCACACCTGGTGGAACTGTTTGGGAAGGTTGTGGGAACTTTAGGAGGCAGAGTAGCCTTGCTGGAGGAAGGCCTGCTGAGAACTGTATAGCCTGGTTACTTTGTTCTTTCTTTACTTGCTGAGCCTGGTCACTTCCTGTTCACTCCTTGTTTCCTGTCTTAGCTACTTTTCTCATTGGCTAAAATATAGCAACTTAATGAAGCAACTTAAGGGAAAAATGGTTCATTTTGGCTTACAGTTCCAGAGGGACACAGTCCATCATGGTGGAACAGACATGGCAGCCATCACAGAAGATAGGAGNAGGAGGCTGGCCGGTCATATTGCACCTACACTCCTAATGGTGGCAGCATCCACCTGAACCCCGGCCCAGCCACTTCTCTACTTGCACTCCTGGGAACAGCGTGCCATCCATCATGACCTAGTCTTCTCTTTCAGCCTTCTCCAGCCTTCNNTTCACATGTACGTCTCACTGGGTATCTACCATCATTAAACAGAACTTTCCCCAACTCCTCCTATGTCTCTTCACTTTCTCGGTGAGCCAGGGAGCAGTTTTCACTTCCTCCCATCNCACTGTTGGCCTCCTATAATGATCATTGTCCTTCCATAAATATTGCTAACAACACATTATCTCCTTAAAATTAGATCATGACTCTGTCCTCATGAAGTTCAAGTTGCTCAGCTACCATGCGTCATAGGGGGCAGATGAAAGCCTGAGTGAGTAAAGTCCTGAGTGGATGTGTCCACTGAAATGGGCACAGCCATGTTAAGGACACCCAAGGCAGAGCTGTTACCCATAAGCCCAGGCTCAGGAGAACTAGCAAACCCTTTATCCAGAGTCTGAGCCTTTATGGATAACTGATCAGTGTGTGTGAAGACTAGCAAGTTCTGCTTCTACGTCCTAGGTATTTACAGCTTGAGATGGTCCACCTGCAGAGACTCCTACTGAGAAGAGCTAACCCACCCCTGTGAACACNCTGAGGTTCCAGGCTGTAGTGGTAGCATTAGAGAACTCCATCTGGTCCCAGCTTCATGGTATGTACATATATGTCCTTTCCTTATCCCTTAGCTTTGGGGACCCACTGCACACAGCACACAGCAGTGCATGGTGCTATTTGCTTGCAATCCCAGCACTTAGGAGCTAGAGGCACGAGGACCAAGAATGCAAGGCCAGACTCAGCTCTGTAGAGTTTGTGGTCATCTTAGGTTATCTTAGTCACTGTTCTATCGCTGTGAAGAGATAACATGACCATGGCAACTTCTATTTTTAAAAAGGCATTTAATTGGGGGGCTTGCTTACAGTTTCAGAGGTTTAATCCATTACTATCACGGCAGGGAGCTTGGTGGCACATGTGGCACTGGGGCAGTAGCTGAGAGCTACATTCTGATCTGCAAGAAGAGGGGAGACCGGGCCTGGCGTGGGCTTTGGGGTCTCACCCCAGTGACACACTTCCTCCGGCGTGGGCTTTGAGGTCTCACCCCAGTGACACACTTCCTCCGGCGTGGGCTTTGAGGTCTCACCCCAGTGACACACTTCCTCCGGCGTGGGCTTTGAGGTC
>LZPO01099512.1:1107519-1128425 GCA_001675575.1 Neotoma lepida | reverse complement strand
CTCAGGACCTCTGGAAGAACAGTCAGTGCTCTTAACCTCTGAGCCATCTCTCTAGCCCACTAGCTAGTTCTTATAACTTAACCTATTTCTATTAATCTATAAGTTGCCATGTGGCTCTGGCATTACCGGTCTGCTGGCATCTTGCTGCTCCTTTGGCAGTGGCTGGCATCTCTCCCCCTTCTCCTTTCTTCTCTCCATATATCTGCTTGGATTTCCTGCCTGCCTCTAAGCTGCCTTGCCATAGGGCAGTGNANCTTTATTTATTATCAACCGATCAGAGCAACACATATTCACAGCATACAGAAGGACATCCCACAGCACTTCCCCTTTTCTGTCTAATCAAAAAGGAAGGTTTTAATTTAACATAGTAAAATTACATATAATAGAACAGTTATCAAGCAGGAATTACAGTTATAATATCTAGTCTATTTGTATTTGGCAAAATTAAAGAAAATATTCTATTTATCCTATATTTGTGAGTCTAAAGTTTCATATCTAATTTCCCTTTTATCATAACCAAGGAAAATTGTAACTATTTAGTCTTCAACTACATCAAAGACCCCAGAAGGATATAATACTACCTAAGTAAACAGGAAGTGCATTGTAAGCAACTTCCAAAAATCTAGAATGACAGAGAGCTGGCTACCTGGACAGTTACCCAAAGTTCCTCTGCAACATTGGGGCATCCATCTTCAGCCTACAGACCTAGAGTTTTTAGTCATTTCTCCCTGTGTCCTGTAAAATATCTGGCAGTCTCCTCTGTGAAGCAGGAATCTGAAGGACCATCTCACCTTGTTTTGGCAAAAATTAATGGTCATTTTTCTATGGGTCCTACATGTCCAATTTATACAACATACTGTCAAGTAGTCCAGGCAACGGCAGTTCTTTGCCTAGCAGGCCATTTTGTGCCAAGAAGAAGATAAACTTCATATGGAATGTCTTCGATGCCCATCTTCCTCTTTGAAGTAAATCAGTGCTGCCAGGTGCAGACATGTCTCATTGTCCAGAAAGTCTAAGTTTTTAAAACATTTTAAATGCTATATTCTGTAAGTCTTTGAAGTATTTGAAGATTATCTACCTAATTGAAATATGCCTTTATATACCTAAAAACACCTAACTAACATGACTATAGGTTTGATTATCCTAGATTATATTTCTTAATTATATATTACAATTTTAAATGAGTTGCATAAACATAATACCTTTTTTTGGTTTTTTTTGAGACAGGGTTTCTCTGTGGCACCTTTCCTGGAACTCACTCGGTAGCCCAGGCTGGCCTCAAACTCACAGAGATCCACCTGCCTCTGCCTCCCGAGTGCTGGGATAACATAATACCTTAAACAAGAGTAGAAATATACACACAGTATAACAAAATTAACTTTAAATTTGTAATAAACTAAAATCTATAACAATGTAAAATATTTTAAATAAGTTGTTGCTCTTTAAAAGTAGATTCAATAATCTACCCTTTGTAAGAAGAACTTCTAACCAGTCTTATTAATAAACANNCGGAACAAGAAATAAGGGTGAAAATCTGACAGAGATCAGAGGAATTAGGAGCAAGCCACCACTCACCAACGCTGCCTCTACTTCCCAGGAGCGAGACTTCCGGTCTAACCTGGCTTTTTATGCCTGTCCATCTGCTAACTAATTTCCCATCCTCCCAAGCTACATCACTTCCTGTCTTGTCTGCATGGATCTTCAGAACTCTAAGGTTGATACTGGGATTAAAGGCATGTGCCACCACCTCCTACTGCTAGTTCCCCATGTGACCTTGGAGTCACAGAGAACCAAATGGATTAAGGGCGCGTGCTAACTTGCATGGCTATTGTTTTTCCTCTAGTGGCTGGCAGCCCCGTTTTTCCTCTGACCCTCAGATAAATTTTATTAGGGAAGACAAATAAAATATCACCACAACCCTTTTTTTTTTTTTGAGACAGGGTTTCTCTGTGTAGCTTTGCGCCTTTCCTGGAACTCACTCGGTAGCCCAGGCTGGCCTTGAACTCANGAGATCCGCCTGCCTCTGCCTCCTGAGTGCTGGGATTAAAGGCGTGCGCCACCACCGCCCGGCCCAATAATCTACCCTTTTATCCTATCTTATCTATACTATCCCTTTTCTTTTTTAGAAAGAGATTGCATTTATAATCAACCCCCTTTAAATAAAAGTAAACATTTATAAACAATATTTTGGGAATTTTGGCATAGCTTCTCCTACTACTTCCTGCTAATGGGGGGCACTGGTAATCTTATGGGGATCCTGAGAAAATATAGTTATAGTTATAGTTATAGTTAGTTATAGTTATAGTTATAGTTAGTTATAGTTATAGTTATAGTTATAGTTATAGTTATAGTTATAGTTATAGTTATAGTTATAGTTAAATCTTGGCTGTAGTAGTCTGTGAGGATAGATCGTCTCAGACAGTTGCTTTGAAGCTGATTTTGGATGTTGGATCATCTGGGCCATGGTGTCATCAGAAACCTTTCAGGGGGTCTTGATTGATCAAACCATATTAGTTTGGAAGCTATCCACAGGTTCTCATCTTCTGTGGAAACAAAAGCAGAACCTCTTTTCCAAAGCAACATATCCTGAGACATAAATTTTGAAGTCAAGATATCTTTAAAATATATATATTGGTTTAGCTCAGCAGCCTTTACAATCAAATGTCTTTCTGCAGTTAAAAATCCCAAAGACAATACAATCCAGACCCTCTGTGTGATTTCCATCTTTACGTGGCTTATTATATTATTTTTATTGTCCCTTAAAGACTTTAATTTTTAAAACTTTTTTAATATAACTGTCTATCCTTTTCTTCTCTCTTTCGAGGCTGCATACATTTTTACATGTAATATAAATCATTTAGAGGTTCATTTCATCTGAATCTGTCTTTTGTGCATCTATAATCCTTTTCTGATCATTGCAAACCACAGCGTGGCTAAGATTGAAGTGGCTCCGCCCATTTCAGCTTCCCAACATGGCNGAGATAGCAGAGTCACACTTACCCCGCCAACTCTGGGGTCCATGCTGCCATCAGGTAGTGTGCAGCTGGCCAATAAACCCTTTTTGTCTGTATGAGTAAAAGCTAAATCCTCCATGCAGTATGCTGTGCAGCTTGGAGACACCTCTGTGTACCGAAGCAGCAATCTGCCATGCTGTGTTCAAGCCCGTACCATGGCTTCTTTGTACCGCAGCCCACATGAGACATGAAGTAGGAAGCTGTTTTTGGCTCCATTTTAGAACCCTTTTTTAAAGCTTTAAGGGTTTGGGTGGAAATTCTTGNTACCATGTTGAGCGCCAAATGTAGTCCTAAGTTTTCTCAGGTCCCACCCAGCCCTGCAGTCCCTCAGCTGCTTATAAAATAATCATTCAGATGCTTAATATTAATTATCAATTGTATGGCCTATGGCAGGTTTCTTGTTAGCTGGTTCTTATAATTCAACCCATTTCTATTAATCTATAAGTTGCCACGTGGCTGTGGCATTACCAGTCTGCTGGCATCTTGCTGCTCCTTTGGCAGTGGCTGGCATCTCTCCCCCTTCTCCTTTCTTCTCTCTGTATTTCTGCTTGGATTTCTCACCTACCTCTAAGCTGCCTTGCCATAGGCCAATGCAGCTTTATTTATCAACCAATCAGAGCAACACATATGCACAGTGTGCAGAAAGACATCCCAGAGCAGGAATTGCTTTAGCTAATTTGTGGTTTTGTTTTGTTTTAAGGGACTGGGATCCTGCCACTAACAACCATTGTAATTCCAGATAAGCCCAGGACAAATTCTACTACTTGTATATGGAGTAATGACTTTCTTACCCTTAAGTTGGGAGAACATTGAGTAGTTTGCAACTACAATGTAAGAAATCCATAGTTCAGGCTTGAAATAACTCCATCCTTTTAGCTTTTTTAAGGTCTCCATCCTTTTAACTTTTTTAGCCACTTTCTTACTGTAACAGGGTCCCAAACTTTGGTAGGTTCTGAGGCCTTAGCACAGTTGACTCCATGATGGAAGTGCCCCTCACTGTAAAACTCAGCATGTCGACAGCACCACCTGCCAAAACTAAAACAAGACCTAATCCACCAAAGTCCATGGGACAGTTTCTAAATGTACTAACCTTGCTTTTTAGTTTCTGTCATTCTGCTTCTGGCTAACTGAACTGTATCAACCCAGAACANGAATTTTGTGCTCAAAAGCCCACCTTGAGAAAGGCTCTGGGCTACACTGGGATCCTGAATGCCNAGTGTAGTTGCCAGCTGCCTAATGAAGACTTTCTATCAGCTTAAACCCATGTCCGAACAGTCTTCTCTGGTGAATGCCCCACAACATTACCAGATTCTCATACCTTACACTGCGGTGGCCTCTCCAGCTCACTGAGCCTTCCAGAAGACCTCCTACAGTCCAAGCAAGCCTCCCTTTGGCCATATTCTCTCACATACTTGTTGGCAGGAATCTTTTCTGGGTCACTTGCCCATTTGAAAAAGATAATTCATTTAATACCTAGGGGACTGTTCTCTGTGTCCGCAGCAACCACAGGGCTCCTCAGTGTCCTGAGGACTCAAAGGCTAGCCTTCCTTGCTGCACACTGCATTGGATATTACAAATATGTGAGAATCTGCAGTTAAGACTGAAGTATGGCTCAAAGCCAGTCCAGCCTCCACATCACTAAACGTATTCATTTCTGTGGTCGGTGGTCTTGAGTGGGCCTCCTTCCCCACTTTCCTCAAGGGCAGCCTTTTCCTTTGCTCTGATTTGAGTTGCATGTGAGCCCCGGGTGCATCTCAGGGCTGGGTTTCTCTGGCCCATTCTTACAAGACTCAGAGCAGAGGGGCAGCCAGAGCAAGAAACAGTCAGGTTAGAGGCCTTCTGACCAGGAGGGGTACTTTCCCCTTCCATGCCTTCCTGGATCAGCTCCAGGGCTCTCCTGTCACAGAGACAGGAGCTCCTCTTGGCTTGGTGTTACAGCTCAGGAGGCTTTGTCCGGGCAGAGGGTAGCCTTGTTTCCAGGACAGACAGAACTTTTGGCTTTATGTACTTCCTCTTCCTGTCACTGTGACTGAATACCCGAGAGGGAGAAATACCAGCTGAGGGAGAAAACACTTTCCTGGCTTGTGACCTCCGAGGGTTCAGTCCTGGGTGATTTTCGTTTGTGTTCTAGGGAAATGGTTTCCCTTTTCACGGGGGCTTGGCTTCTTTTGTGAAATGCTTGTTTACAAGTTTTGTGATCAGAGTGTTCATTTTTTATCCATTTTAGGTTTCTTTGTGATGGTGGGGGTGGTTTTGAGAGGAGGTTTCACTATGTAGCCCTGTCTAGCCTCTGTTCCTCCATGAAGACCAGGCTAGCCTCACCCTAACAGAGACCTATCTGCCTCTGCCTCCTGAGGGCTGGGAATTAAAGGCATGCAACCACCATAGCTGGCTTATTTATGGTCTATTTTAAAAATATATCATAGTTTTGATGTTGAGCCTAAATTTTCTTCCTTACCCAGATGTGGTAATAATTTATCTGTGTTTCCTAATAAAATTTATCTGAGGGTCAGAGGAAAAATGGAGCCGCCAGCCACCAGTAGTAAACAATAGCCATGCAAGCTAGCACACGCCCTTAATCCATTTGGTTCTCTGTGACTCCAAGGTCACATGGGGAACTAGCAGTAGGAGGTGGTGGCACACGCCTTTAATCCCAGTATCAACCTTAGAGTTCTGAAGATCCATGCAGACAAGACAGGAAGTGATGTAGCTTGGGAGGTTGGGAAATTAGTTAACAGATAGACAGGTATAAAAGCCAGGTGAGACCGGAACTCTCTCTTTTTTTTTGCTCCGCTTCGCTCCTGGGAAGTAGAGGCAGCGTTGGTGAGTGGTGGCTTGCTCCTAATTCCTCTGATCTCTGTCAGATTTTCACCCTTATTTCTTGTTCTGCGTGTTTATTAATAAGACTGGTTAGAAGTTCTTCTTACACCCAGAATGCCAAGTTTTTCTTATATATCTGTCCCTTCCCTCCCCTGTTCTCTGCTGGTCTTTCTAGGGTTAGCCGGAGACCCCCTCTACCCATCTTAGCTCTCCTTAGGGACTCTTGACTGGGTCCATGAGGCAAATTGGTACATGGCAGGTTAGCCAGAGAAATGTATACAAATTTTGAAATTTTAATTAGTTACTTTTATTTTAAAATTTTAACTAATTTTAATTTTTAAGGTTTTGCTTTTTAAAAATTATGCAGCTGAGTGTGGCTTTGTGCACATGCATGCAGTGCCCAAGGCAGCCAGAAAAGAGCATCAGATCCCATGGAGCTGCAGTTACAAAAGGTAAGGTTGTGAGCCACCCACATGGGTGCCTGGGACCAAATTCTGGTCCCCTGCAAGAGATAGCGCCTGCTCGTAACTGCTGGGCCATCTCTTCAGCCTTTCTTATTTTTATTTTGAGACAGAGTCTCATGTATCCCAGTCTAGCTTATGTATCTGAGGATGACCTTGAACTTCTGAACCACCTACCTCTACCCCCAGAGCACTGGGATTGCAGGCATGTGTCTCTCTATACCTGGTTTTATTGGATGCTAGGTGTGGAACCCAGGGCCTTATGCATGCTAGCCAAGCATTCTGCCACCTGAGAGCCACTCACAGTCCCATCGAGTTTTATTTTTACATGTACATGGACAGCTTCACAAGCAAGTGAAAACAGAAAGAAACGGCCAAAGCATAAAGCTTTTACACAAAGATGAATAAAAGGGGTTTGAGATAAGTGAAAGAAAATTCTAGGGAGGTCACTAGAAAGTATACGGAGGAATGGAAGGTTCCTGAAAGGTAAGAGTGATTTTAATAACTTATTTATGCAGCTTTGTCTTAGGGGTGTTGAGCAGGGTAGCTGGTGTTCTCGCTGGCTTTGGGGCGCCACCTGGTGGTCCCTTTTATAGTGTTTTTCTCTGCTGCTGTAGTCAAACCAGCCAAGGGCGGAGCTTCACCGAGGGCCCTAGGCCATTCCTTAGGGACAGAGAGTAACTGAGGCTTCAATCACTTGCAGAATGTCACTGTCTGGAAGCTGGAACTAGGTTCATGCATGTTCGTGTGCTCCAGTAAAAGAATCCAAGCAGAAATCTGGGGTGGGGAAGTATCTAGAAATGGCCGCCAAGGGGTGCACAAGCCAGCAAGCGTCTTCCCTGATGGATCTGGACTAGCCTGCAGACTCGGGAAGGCCTGACCTGTGTCCACTAAGCACAACACACCGCCTTCCTGGGCCTGGGTAGGAGAGGCTGTCTGCCTCAGGCCGCTGTCATCGCTAGGAGGCACGGCCTACCAGGCACGACCCAGACAACGGAAGGCACAGCTGTCTACACCACACTCCATGTGTGACACACTCCTCACAACTCCCAGACCGCGACCAAGTCAGAATATCTTACACTGCCTACAGGGGGGAGGATGGTCAAGAAGGAGAGACTGATGAGTAACAAATAAACAAGGAGAGAGAACGCCTCGGGCCTAGCCACTGGGTGAAGTTTATTTAGATCATAAGACTGAATCATGGGAAAGACCAGCAACATAAGTTTGAATAAGGCATGCTCNGTTAAGATTTATAACTTCCTAAGGTTATAAAGGTCTGCTCAGATTAACAGAAACTGACCTAGAGATGCATGGTCTTGTGACTTTGCTAACTGTTCAATGNCAGGCTTCTAAAAATTTTTAGATAAGGATAAGGTATGTTTAATTAATAAGGTTTAAGAATTCCTAAGGTCTATTCAGGCTAGCAAAAACCAATTCGAAGATACATGTCTAGCCTCTTTGTCTTTGCTAATNTGGGTAAACTTTAGCTATTTGGATAAACTGAGTCCTGCAAGAAACTGTGATATTCTGTAATGATGCACTATAAAAAGACCAGTAAAAAAGGTTCCCAGTCTCTCTATGGGTTGTATTCATGGTTTAAACTTTTATTATGATGCTAAAGAATCTTCAATTAAATCTTAAATTCAAATCTTAAGGCTAAAACTTAACAGGGATAAAACTCTAAAATCCTAATCTTATAAAAGCTGCTAACTGGTTGTAAACTGTTAAATACAATTAAGACATGCAAGTTAATGCTCAGTAACCTTATACATGATCATATTCTTTAATGTGCTTGGAACTATGCTTATACTCATGCATCTTAGTTAGGGTTTCTACTGCTGTGAAGAGATACCATGACCACGGCAATTCTTACAAAGGAAAATATTTAACTGAGGTGGTGGCTTCCAGTTTCAAAGTTTTAGTCCATTATCACCATGGTGGGGCACGTAGTGCCATGCAGGCAGGACGTGGTCTGAGACACTGGGCNTGGCTTAAGCATATATGAGACCTCAAAGCCTGCCTACACAGTGACACACTTTCTCCAACAAGAGCACACCTACTCCAATAAGGCCACATCTCCTAATAGTGCCACTCCCTNTGGGGGGCCATTTTCTTTCAAACCACCACACATGCTAAGTACAAATGTAATTCATTTACAGGGACAAGCTTTATTTAACCTTCTGTATATGCTATCAAGGTTAAGCCTCAAGCAAGGAACTAAAAACTAAGCAAGGTTTGTTTAAAATCGGATGTACTTAATAGGGTGGATGACAACCCTCAACACCCTCAGAGATCTGTGGATGACAACCCTCAACACCCTCAGAGATCTTCTGAATAATGAAAAACTTCCCACAATAGACAGAACTGCCAGAGCCTAGTGACAGCCCTAAAGCCTCCTCCAAAGAAGACAACAGGGCACAGGCAACTCCACTTGGATTGTGGTAATACTAACCACTNGGCAAAGAACTGCCCCATGCTTGCCTGCTGCCAGGACCCTCCCCANACTGTGGACAAATTGGACACTGGAGAACTGACTGCCCCTTTTTGCCTCAAAAAGGTAGATCAATCTCTCAAGCTCCTCACCCACAGAATAAGTTTCTCCAATCTTTTGGTCATGGAAGCCAAAGACTGATGCCACCCTGACCTCATGGTGGATCCTAGAGTAACCATCCAGGTAGTAGGTAAATCTGTCATTTTAATTGATACAGAGACCATTTGGATTATACTTTCTGCTCAAGTGTATCCTTCTCAGATCTCTGGTGGTGACTGACGCGTAGCTGTGGCTTTATCAGTTTAGCAACAGCGAGCATCCAGTCCTCCCCACACGGCGATGGCTGCCTGGTCAGTCTGTTTTATATGTAGAGATCAGGCCTCTACGGACTCACAGACAGGTTTAAACCCACAAGACAGGTTTCAGTGTGAATACATTCTCAAGCTACTATTCTTTTATCTTTTTGTAAACTTTAAGAAATTAATGTGAGCTCTAAGGAGTTGTGACTTGGATCCATTGTCACAGGTCAAACAGACATCAGATAAGTACTTGTGTCAGTCCACAGCTTAAGCTTTCCCACCTACTACCTATCCCCGAGGGTGGGCTCACCGCTGACATTCTCCTGGCACCACTTCCACATTGCAGCAGTCAAGCTGGGAATAGGTGTGAGGTCAGTGGGCTCCAGGCAGAGTTCCTGGGGTCCTAAGGGTGGGCTCTCTCCTTCCCCTGGTCTTGGAACTCCTTCTATTGCTTGAACTACCAGGACCACAGGCCTGGAATTTTCAAGTGTAAGATTTTCCCTTAAGCTCCTGAACTTTAATTTCTGTCCCTACTCTATGTCTGCCCCAGAAGATTTCTAATCCACTGGCCTACAGCATGCCAGCCCCAGGTGGTCCTATGAAACCAATGAGCCCTGNACTTACCAAAAGCTGATGTCAACCAGATGCTTCTGGCAGAATTTCCTACCCACTTGAGCCCTGCTTTGGACCGGTATTGCAGACTGCTCCAAAGTGGCCTGCAGCACCTGGGCAGAAAACCAGATACCCCCAGCCTCTGACTGGCATTCCAGCCTTCCTGGGCCCTGACAACAATGCCCTATTATTATTCAAGAAGCAGTTACAGAGAAGATTATGTCAGCCTTTACCATTAACAAAAGGCTAGAAAGTCAGGTCCAAAGGAAATACCGTTTCCCCAAATTCTGGCAGTTAGCCACAGCCGGCATTAGCACTCCTCCACATCTTGTGAAGCTGGTCCCCCTCTACCAAAGGAGCCACTTCTCTTATCACTGGCAGAAAGGACAAATGTCTATGTGTGNTGTCTATTAGCATACCAAAGTGCATGCTCCTTCAGTATCACAAGTACCTGTTAAAATGTGAGTTACAAAAACTTGCAAAAGGGGTTACTCAGGACAGGGCTGGGGTCTTATTAATAATAATAATAATAATAATATAATTAATTATGTTATTATAATTAATTAAATTATTAATAATAAATTGCTTATTTTCATGATTACCAAATTTTACCTGGGTAAGGCGGGCGTTTGTTTTCTGTTTCCCTGCTCTGTGCATCCTAATGCTCATATGTGGATCTGAACATCTGCTGTTAGGATTTAAGCAGCGGAAGGAACCTTGGCAGGTTGGGGGGAAGGTGTGCTGCTAAGAGATCACACTGCACAACAAATCTAACACAAGAGGTTTATGGAGGGAAGCAAAAAGCTGTCTTGGAGTGGGGACATGAGAGAGAGATAGAAACAGCCTGAGGGCAGGCTGGGAGAGAGCCTGGTTTCTAAAATAGGAAGGGGTGATGGTGAGGTAGGAATGAGCATGCCGTGCTCTTTAGACTGCTTTGTGTTGTCTGGGGGCATTGACATCTTTGGAGACCCAAGAAAGCTGGTGTGCTAGCCAATCCTGGAAGAACAGGCTGTTTTCATTCACTGTCCAGGCTCTGTGGGACCATATGGGGCTAGGAAAGTGCAGGCCTAGTTGAAGCTGTGAGGCTGGACCACCTGGGGTGAGCCACTCTGAAGCTGTCTGGGATGCAGATTTTGAGGGAATATCTGGACCTGGCAGGATGAGGGAAGAGATATATATCAGGGGCAGAAGATAAAGTTAAGGAGTTTAGGGGTAAATTGTTTTCAGGTGTACATTTGATACTTTTAGGCCCATGGTTCTGGTAGTTGTGGGAGGGCAGTCCCAAAATCAGGGAAAGGAGGAGAGACCCCACCCTCAGGAATAGGCAGCAGGTGGGGAAACTTAGGTGGATGATTGACAGGAGTGCTTACCTGGAGTCAATGTGACCCATGAGAGATGGATTCAAGTTGATTCCCTGAAGCTTAAAATAATTTTTTNGGGGGGTGGGGGTTCCAGATAGGGTTTCTTTGTGTAGTCCTGCCTGTCCAGGAACTCACTCTGTAGAGCAGGCTGGCCTCAAATTCACAGAGATCCACCTGCCTCTGCCTCCTGAGTGTTGGGATTAAAGGCGTGTGCCATTACTGCCCAGCTTACAAGAATTTTTTTTTTTAATTTACAAAAAGATATGTTTGAGACACATTAGCATTACCATTTTCTGAAATCTGTACTGAAATCCACATTGTAGAAATGGCAGTAGACTCACGCCATCTTGTCATAGCAGAAGCTTGGGAAATGATTTGGGGTTAAAGTATGGAGACTCTGTAAGGTGCGCTCAGGGAAGATAGAAACCTCTCGTAGAGCAGAAGGGCAAAAGCTCGCTTGATCTTGATTTTCAATACNAATGCAGACCATGGAGGCTGGGCCTCCTTCCTCTATCCAGAAGACTGGGTGTGTACAGATTAGACAGAGGTTTTGAGCACAGTGAGAAACACTTTTAAGTCTATNCTTAGAAGACAACCAAAGGGAATTTAAAATCTGGACTTGTGACTANAAGAATAGTAGCTAGTGCTTACCAGAGCTGGATTAATAGCTTATGGGAACTCTATTGGCTAATGATAAAACTCTNAACTTTTGATGTCTTAGCATAACTATAACAGTGAGAGAAAGAAATCTAAAGCATTTTCATTTTTTAATACCTTAAGTCATTTTTTATACCTTTACAAATTACATTTAAACACCTTAAGTCACTTTCTTATCACAACTTAAGATTTCACATCCTCAGACCTTATATAAACTTTACACCTTTTGCTCTCCAGTCACTGACCATGAGACCCAGTCAGTGTTCAGTGAGTTTCTTTAAATAAAGAAATAGTAAAAAGTTACATTGAAATCTGTTTTGTGAGTTTATCTCTTTTCTGAGTCTGGTGACAAGGTAAGTTGTGTCTGGACCTAGTAGTAGCTCTAGGAGAGTGGGGTCTGTGGCCTGGATTTTATGTAGGAGCAAGCTGAGGAGGCAGCTGAAGCCCTGGTTGCCATGAGACTGACAGCTATCACCAGTCTAGTCTTCAATGCCATCAGGGACCCGAGAAGGATGAATTTCACCTGAGCAAGTACTGAGGCATTACAGACCAAGTAGCTTCCCAATCTATTAAAAAGGACAGAGACTTACCAGTTACCTGGACAATCACCCTAGGTTCCTCCGTGGTCAGTGGGGACAGAGGTCCCAGGGCAGTGTCAGTCTTCAGCCACCGGGCCCAAAAGATCTGAACACATTAAAGAATTTGATCATTTATAAGATGACTAACCATTAACTTGCATTTCTTAATTATTCTTAACAGTTTATAGTAAGTTAGTAGCTTTTTGTAAGAGTAGGATTTTACATTCCATCCCTGTTAGGGTCAGACTTAAAAATAATAGTTTTTGAATTGACACTCTTCTAGTATTGAAATAAAATATTTAATCATAGATACAGACCATAGAGAGACTGGAAACTTTACTGATCCTTTTATAGTGCACCATTATAGAATATTGAAGTTTTTGTATGACTTAGTTTGTCCAAATAGCTAAAGAGTAACAAAGTGAGCAAAGATGAAGCTAGACAAATATTGCTGAGAACCTGAGTAGACCTTAGGGGTTTATAAATCTTGGTTATGAAATAAACCTTATTTATCAAACATATGTTGTTACTTATCTAAATTTTCTAGCAGCTTGGTGTTGAACAGTTAGCAAAGACATAAGTAGTTAGACATGCATCTTAAATCAGCTTTTGTTAACCTGAGTAGACCTTTATAACCTTAAAGTTTTATCATCATATACATTATATTCTAAACCAGAGTCAAATCACATAGATAGTATGTTGTAGCAAATATAACCTTAAATTTTTTATCATCAAACAAAAATCCGTACCAATCCAAAATGTTTGAGACTTGTTGTTGCTTCCTAAGTCTAAAAGGAGATCCAATGATAAACAGAGAGCTCATTAGNGCTAAGAAGTTTTACAATTGTTTGCTGCGTGGTCATCTGAAATGGTGGTTAAGTCACATGGCATGTACTCTTTAATCTTAGTAAGGGTGGTTGCCAGCCATGTGGCTGCTTATATCCTGATGAGGTCACCAGCCAAGATGGAAGAGAGCCACATGGTTGCTATTTAAAAACATCTGTTTTCCTGGTATATATATATTCTAATGAGAGTTGAATTCAAGTTCATACACATACACACATAAACACATATCCTAAACAAGAGTTGAATCACATATATATATATAAATATAACACATATATCTCCATGTATAGATTTTTAATTATAAGCCTTTTGTTATAAATTTAAAGCCAAATTTTGTTATAGATTTTAAACCATACCCAATGAGCAACTTACAAATCCTGAGATAAGAGTTTACAGCATAATCTTAAGATTTTTTTTTTGTTTTGAGAGAAGAGCATGGAGAAATCATAAAGATAAAAGACTTTTAAGAATGGAAATTAAAGAAAGAATAGAGCAAAGCAAGTTTAGTTACAAGATATTTGGGGATCATTTGCTTGTGGCAGTAGCAGTTAATTTGTGAGAATTTGGAAATTAAGTTCAATTTTTTTTTTTTGCCATTGAGCTATACTGAGGCCAAGCTGTTGTAATAAAACCTGAGTCTGTGGAGGAAGAGAGAGAGGGAGTCACAAAGTGGAACACCGTGTAGGTGTTCCTATAAACTCCACGACGGAGGTGGGAGCTGANGCTGGGGGACTGCAGATTAAGCCAGAGAGAGGCAGGAGACTGCAGAGGAAAAGGGAGCCGTTCAGTGGGTGCCTTCTGCAGGACCCAGAGCCGTGTGGATGGTGCAACAGGCCAGAGGGAAGCAGCAGCTAAAGAATCGGACTCTAGATTTGGAATCAAACTCACAAACAAATGATCCTACATACCTTCAAGGAGTTAGATTAGCAACTCGGTTAGGTGCAGGGGCTGTCTCTTATACACATCTAGATGTGTATAAGAGACAGTGCAGGATGTGTGCACATTACAACTGGCCTACTCCTTTGCGTTTCTCCCTCTGCTGCTAGGTCTGGCTCCTGGCTTCCACTTTGCAACAAACTTACAGATCCATCAACTGTAACTTAAATACAGGACATTTACACAATGTGGGGAGAGGGACCTGACAAAAACCAAAAACAACAGGACTTGAAGCAAAGAAAAAAGAAATAGGAATGGGGAATTCTTTTCCATTCGGATCGCTGGCAGTATTTGTAAGGGTATCAGTAGGGATCTAGGGTACCGCTAGTCAGCAACATTTGGATTATCTAAGGGATATTGAAGCCAGATTCCACTGCAAAGGTGAACAAGTTTAGAGGCCCTTAAGTTGAGCACTAGGTTTAGAGGTCGGAGGTTCTCCACGAGGCATCCCGAAGGAGAACCTGGAGGTACAGATGGTGATGTAATTTCCATAGGTGAGGTAGAGGCCCAAGGCCTTAGGCCCAAGGACTTAGGGAGGACTGAATGAAAAAGGCACAAGCAGAACAGTGGGTTGTCACTGTACAGTTCCAGGGCTAGGGCTAAAAGCCCAAGGAGACAGAGGCTCCTGCTACCAGGACTTTGAAACAAAGCCAGAAGGCAAACACTGTGGTCAACAGCGAAGCCTCACTCAAGTGAAAAGGTCAGAGGTGGGTACCTCCGCCTCCAAGAGTTCCGGAGACTCAGGGAAGCACTTAAGCTGACTGAGCAGGGTCACTCACTGATTGCTGCTGATGGATGGAGGGGCCAAGAGATNGATGGGCCAGAAGGTGGGTCTGTTGCAGACAGACTGGAGATAAGGAATTGTGCCGTTTTACCTTGTCACTATGCCTGTGCTCTAAACTACTAGCAGCCCAACCGCTAAGACCGTAGCCTGAGGGGAATTCTGTTCCCCGACAACGGCTCTGTTGCTGCCATTAAAGGCAGTTCTAACTAAATCTCTATCGTTCTAGTAAAACTGGAGATTCAAAGGCTAAGTTAAAACCTGGGAGCTCAGAGTTAAAGTAGCAACTGGCTAACTTTCTCTCTTTAGTGACATCCTGGAAGCCTCTCTCCTTCCACACTGCCCCAACTAAACAAAAAAAAACTCATGCTAAGCTCCTCCCTGCTACTTCCTGTCAACCAGTTGCCAACCCTATCTCTCTGAGCCCAGGTTCATTTTATTTAATTAACACAAATACAACACATTTTTACATAGTTAAAAAGTGCAGCATGAACAAATATAACTTTGCCTAGTTAAATAAATATTCCACAACATTTCCCCCTTTTGTCTAAATAAAAAGAAAGGTTTTAACTTAAACATAGTAAAACTATATACAATAAGAACAGTTATCAAGTAAGAATTATATTTACAATTTCCAGCCCATTTGTATTTGGCAAATTCAAAGAAAACACTCTATTATCTATCCTATCTTGATGAGTCCAAAGCTGTACCTAATTTACCTTATCATAACTAAGGAAAATTGTTGCCGGGCGGTGGTGGCACACGCCTTTAGTCCCAGCACTTGGGAGGCAGAGGCAGGCGGATCTCTGTGAGTTCGAGGCCAGCCTGGTCTACCGAGTGAGTTCCAGGAAAGGCGCAAAGCTACACAGAGAGACCGTCTCGAAAAACAAACAAACAAACAAACAAAAAAACTAAGGAAAATTGTAACTAAAACTAGTCTTCAACTCCATCAAAGACCCCAGAAGGATATAATATTACCTGAGTAAACAGGAAGTGCAGTGCAAGCAACTTTCAAAACTATAGAAATGACAGAGACATCTGGCTGCCTGGACAGTCACCCAAGGTTCCTCTGGAACTTTGGGGCATCCATCTTTGGCCTACAGGCCTAGAATATCTTGCAGAGTTTTTCTATGAAGCACGAATTTTGAAGGACTGTCCTGCCTTGTTTTGACAAGGTTCATCAGTCACTTTCCTGTGTGTCCTGCAGAATGTCTGGCAGACTTTTCTATGAAGCAGGAACTTTGAAAGATTTTTTTGTTTTGTTTTGTTTTTTGAATTTTGAAAGATTTGTCCTGCCTTATCTTGGCAAAGTTCAATAGTCTTTTTCCTTTCTGTCCTGCTATCCAGTCTGTACAGCATACTGTCAGCAGTCAAGGCAAGAGCAGTTTCTTGCCCAAATGGCTAGCTTTGCCACAGTGAAAACAAACTCCATATGGAGGTGCTTCGATGCCCATCATCCTTTTGTGAAGTAGATTGGTGCTGCCAGGAGCAGACATGTCTCACTGTCATGAAAAGCTTTAGGTTATTAGACATCTAAATGCCATATTCTGTAGGTCTTTGAAGTGTTTGAAGCCTATCTAAATATATCTGTTTAACCTTGAAAACATACCTAATATGACTACAAGTTTGATTATTATAGATGACTCCTAACCTGCATTTAAATTATACATTACATTTTTAAATGAGCTGCATAAGCACAATACCTCAAACAAGAATAGAAACATACATTCAGTATAACAAAAATAACTTTAAATTTGTATCAATATACCAAAATCCATACCAATGTAAAATATTTGAGATTAATAGTTGTCTTTTTATCCTATATTCCTATATTTTNCACTAAACAATGACAAACAGCCATAAACCATCGAATAACAAAAGCTACCCACCCCACCTCTTGGAAATGTGGTGTTGTATTCTCTAGACTGTTTCCTGTTGTCTGTGAGTGATGGCATCTTTAGGGAACCCCGAGAAAATTGAGATAATGGTCAAGTCCTGGGAAAACTAATTGTAACATTTGCTGTCCAGTCTCTGTGCAATGGGAAAGCACAAGGCTTATCTGCAGTCCTGGCTAGAATAGTCTGTGAGGCTGGACCGTTTCAGCCAGCAGCCTTGAAGCTATTGTAGATGCAGAACTCTGAGGAAATTGAAACTCTGAGAGGCACTCCAAGAGGCTGGATCACCTGGGCCATCTATTTTCATTGGTGTCTGGTCCCCTTGCTCTGAAAACACACTTTCAAAGGTAACATACATATCTGCATTAACAAGTATGGACTATACGTTGTACACAAGCCAGTCAAAGATGATTTTTTGTTTTATGTTTGAGCAGGTAAAATATACATCACCTGCCTTGTAGTTTTTCTAGGTTTATTTCTTTGTGTCTGTAGCCAGGATTTTCAGGAGGTCTCCCCAATCAAACCTGATCTCTATCAACCTTGAACAAATCCACAGCCTTTCATTTCCTGTGGAAACAAAAGCATAACCTCTTCCCAACGCAATGCATTTTTTTATTTCCATTTTAAAGTTAAGACATCCCTAAAGCATCTAGGCTGGTTTAATTCAGCAGTCCCTGCTACAGTCTCATGTCTCTCAGCAGCTGTCATTCACTCATCAACATTCAAAAAATTCAAAGTTAGCACAAAACCATACATGATCCAGACTCCCTGTGTATTTTTCATCTTTATGTGGCTTTNTTTCCTTTTTATTATTTTACTCTTTCTTTAATGACTTTATTTTTAAATTATTTATTTTTTTCCATGACTATTCTATACCANTTTTCTTTTCTTTCTTAAGCCTATGCACATTTTAAATACACTGTAACCTGTTTAGAGTTTTTTCCCATCTGGATCTGTCTTTACTTCGTATCTCTATCCTCTTCTGACCACATGAGCCAAACTTTAAACTGCTAAGCAGTGGCAGCTAGACTCTCCACTGGAGGCACTGGCAGCTGGTTCCAACCCCTTCTCAGGTCCTTGAAAGCCAAGCATAAACCTCTGGCCCCGGTTTGGAGCTGTGTTTGACCAGGAACTGCATTCAACAGGAATCTGGTGCCCTGCACTGTGGCAGGCATTTTTCACTTAGCTTGCGGCTTTTACTTAGAGTACAGGCTATTTTCCCCCAGATATCTCAGGCCTTATGAGGAAATTCTGGCTTCATGTTAGAATACCAAATGTAGCAATCTTTTTCTTTTAGGCGACCAACCAGTTCCAAAATCATGACATGGAGACTTATTATTGGTTTTGAATGCTCGGCCTTATCTTAGCTCTTTTTAAAATCTGTTTCTCTTTATCTACATTTTGCCTTGGGGCTTTTTACCTTTATTTCTTTCTGTATGTCATACTCTGTCTAGCTGGCTAGTGGCTGCCTGACTGGCTGACCCCAGGNATCTCCCTCTTTTTCTCCCTCATTCTCTCCTCTCTTTCTTCTCTCTTGTCTAGATTTGGGAGCTGGTTAGTAGCCCAAAAGAGAAAACCTGCTGCAGGATAGGGTCCCAGTGTGGCTTAGACCCCCCAGGGGGGAGCTTGTAGGCACAAGGAGAGTGTTTACTGAGTCTCAGCACCAATGTTAGGATTTAGTGGCAGATAGTACCTTGGTGAGTTGGGGCCAAGATGTACCATTAACACACAATTAGGTTTATGGAGCAGGGAACAAAAGGCTNTCTTGGAGTGGGGACATGAGACAGAGATACAGACAGACATATAGACAGACAAGACTGGAAGACAAAGAGAAAGAACCTTGGATTGTGGGGCCTTTTAAAGGGTTGGCAACTAGTGATAAAGTAGCTGTTGAGTCACTGAGTTCCCTGAGGGCAGGCTGGGAGAGTGATTTCTAAAATCTACCCCTTTGTATTTCTCCTAGGAATCAAAGGAAAAAAACTACTATAGATACCAGGGGCCCTAAAATCAACCCCCCAGATTATGAGTCTATGATTCAACTCATTCTCCTAGAACCAGGGGAATGTAGAGTTACTATAGTTATACCCTCTCATGAAAATATTCCTAAGAATACTTTTAATTGCTAAAACCATCGTGGGAAAACTGGTCTCTGGTCACTTAGACCAGCCATAAATTCCTATACAATGTGTCCTTAACCTGAAGGTTGTGGAAATTGCCCAGCCACTCAACTGCTGAGCATCTGGAATGGGAATCCCATGGAAGAAGTGCTGTGTGTTGTGTTTGGCTGGAAACTCCACCTTGGCCCCACTCTTCTCCATTCCAAACGCCGCCCCATCTCAGAAAGACCACCAAAAATCCAGGCTCCTCCCCTGAAGCTCAAGACTGCACCTACAGGGTATTTAAGCCCCTGCCTCTAGACCAGCAATGTGATTTCTCCTGCTCCCTTCCCTCACCTCACCTCTTGGGGGGTTGGAAGGTCACCTGAGAGTGGTTGGCCCAATAAAACCTGGTCTTTTTAATTTGATTTGGCTTACTGCGTCAGCAGAGAAACCTACTATTGGGATACAAAATCTAATCATCTTGGTGCCGAGCCTGGATAGAGTTGAGCATCCCCCCTAGTCCCCAGGCTTTGTGGGAAGCCACTCTTTCTTTTGCCCTGCCCTCTGCCAGGCCAGATCAACTTCTGGCTCGAATAAGTCACCTATTTCCAAGCAAAATCCTATAAGAGGTCCAGGACCTCTTTCAAGTCTTTTGACCCCTTCTGGGTCAAAGACTTCCAGGTTACCTGCCAAGCTGCTGCAGNGTCAGGCAACCTGTTTCCAGAGCAGAGACCGTCCCTGCTCCGTGGGGTCCTTTCTTCAGAAGACATTCTGCACAGAAGCGGTCCCCACATTGTTCTTTGCCCTAGGGCTATAGCACTGGATGCAATTCTATACCCTTCTGGAAAAAGTCTTGTAAATGGGTAACTGCCGGGCTGGAGAGATGGCTCAGTGGTTAAGAGCACTGGCTGCTTTTCAGAGGTCATGAGTTCAATTCCATAATGAGATCTAGTGCCCTCTTCTGGCCTGCAGCCAGACATGCAGGCAGAACTCTGTATACATAATAAATAAATAAATCTTTAAAAATAAATAAAAATGGGTAACCACAGGTCCAAGTCCAATCCCCCGATACCCTTGGGGTGTCTGCTACAAAATTTATACAAATTAGGGGTATCTGACACCATATGTCCAAAACGCCTCGTTTCCTTGTGCTCTAGGGCCTGGCCTCAATACTCTTGNTAATCAGTCAATATGGCCACCAGAGGGCACTCTTGACTTTAACATCCTTCATGATCTTGAAAATTTCTGCCTGCATATGGACAAATGGTCTGAGCTGCGGTGTATCCATGGTTTGGGGGCCCTGTGCTCTTGGTCTGCCCTTTGTAGCCAGTGCCCCAGGCTTTGTTGGCTAGGGTTGTGGCGCCTCCAGACTCCCATTTATCTGGGGACTGGGACCCTGAACCATGGTGCCTGAATCGCTGGCATCTTCGCCCCTCTCCCTCCCTGTTCTCTGTTGGTCTGTCTACCTGCCTCCCGTGCCTTCATCCCAAGGTGATCTTTCACTCTTTCACTCTCCCTGTTTCCCCGAAAACTTCTCTTACCCTAACTCTGCCGTTCCTGATGTGTTCTCTTAGTGGCATACCCTGGCAGGGCCTGCCAAAGAGTGCCTACTTTGCCTTTACTCACCAGTCTTTCCTGGCGTTTGGTCTGGCCATGTTGGGATTCTTCCCACAACAGACCCATTCTCGCTGTTCCTGCCTGCTCTCCCACCACACCATGCTGGAATTCTGCCCACACACTCCAACCATAACAGATCCGTTCTCTGTCTGTCCTGCCTGCTCTCCAGCCCTAAACTGTGAAAACTCTGATACACTTTCAAAGTCTCTTAACCTCTAAGGCTCTTACTTCCTCACTCCTAAAAAAATCTCTCCTTCCAAATCCACCACTTGCTGCTCCCGCTCATCTGGGCTTTCTTTTCCTCTCAGGCAGTCTGGGCTGTACTGTTTTTCAGTTTCCTCTGCAGTGCCTTTTCCTCCAGGCTTAGGTGCATGAGGTGCTGCAACTTGCGAGCCTGTGGTACGCTGCACACCTCGGACCCTGTTGCCTGTGAGCCCAG
>LZPO01099512.1:1006925-1043447 GCA_001675575.1 Neotoma lepida | reverse complement strand
GTGTCATGTGCCCAGGAGCCCAGGAGGCTACAACGTGGAGCAAGGGCGATGCTCCGGTTCAGCCTGTCCCTGGTGTTAGCCTCACTGTAAGCACAGCCCTGTGTCCCGCATCTGGGGCTGCTCCACTTGAACTGTGCTGAATGAGAAGACAGTGGGAAGACGTTCACAGAGACCCGGCACACCGAGCAAGCGCGCTATGGAAGGACTTTCCTCCGGCCTCGAGGTCCCTGCTCAGGCAGGAGACAAAAGTGGGATCGCCTCAGATTCCTGAAGCACTAAACCCGGAACCCAATGGGGACTCGGTAGGATTTCCTGTCTCAGAAACCCGTCTTTCTGGAGACTCCTGCCTCCGTTGCCCCCTACTGGGGAGAGGAATAAAGTTCTTTCCCACCAACTGCTAACCTTAAAGGCAGCTGAGACTACGGACCCCCCTCCTCTGCAGGCATTAGAGACCGCCAAGCTGCCCCACCGGGCAAGGCTAAGCACAGGGATCGGCCTTGGCGCTTGACCTCTTCAGATACCATCAGTCCTGTTAGACCCTTGCCTGGACTAGCAGCTAACTGCACTTCCAATCCCACAGATGGCCAGACGCGAAGTGACATAGGCGGCCAGCAGAGGGCAGCAGAAGGCCATGGAACCATCGCTCCCGCATACCTGAGCGGCTTTGTCTCTGACCCTCCGACTTCGTCCCACGTCTAAGACACCTCAGNCTCTGGCCCAGCTTTGCAGGAGAGTATCAAGCCTCATGTTCCACACCTATCCCAATACCAACTACACCTTCTCACTGCCCTCTGAACTTTCTGGCCGGTTGAGAGCCCCCTCAGGTCAGCACAGGAACACATGAGCCCCAGGGCTCAGCCTTAACCTTCTCAAACATATGTCCCCCACAGCATGTAGCATCAGATCTGGATGACAAGTGAGCCAATGGGACCACATATAACATCTGTGGACATCACAGCATGGTTCCTCCAGAGTGGTGGTCCCATGCAAGCCTATGGCCACACACTGAACTAGGTGTAAGCACCCTTACAGACTACCTTCCCTCTGGGGTCTCTATAGAGGTGCCCCCCACCACGTTACCTTGGATCCAGGATCATGAGGANTGTGNTCTGAGCTGTGATTGGTCTCTTGCCGTTATCCAGGAATGGGGGTCTCACTCCTTCAAGAGACAGCAGTCTGGGCTGGAGTGTAGCCACTTTCCTACCCTAGCAGGGTGAGGTGCCGATATCACCTCTGCTGAGACGGTCTGGTCTAGGCACTTGCAGTGAACTCTTGGTAAAGTACATTGTGGTTTTCCAAGCAAGGAGGCAGTGGAGGAGGTGAGGAGCCCAGATCTCTCTTCTGAAGTCCTGGCTTCCCCAANTCCTTTGCTAGAAAGGAGACATCAGTCACCACTCCAAACAGACAGCAGCATAAGGGGNCCCCAATTAGGCCACAATTCCATGGGCCACCAAGTCTCCTGGTCCCAGGCGAGGTACCCCAGAGCTTGGCTCTAAAGTCAAAAGCTGTCTTTCCAATTATCTGCAGTGACTTTGTCTTGGGGATAATTGGCTCCCTGCAGCTTGCCTCAGCTCTGGGCCACTGGAGGAAAGGCTAGCTGGGTTGGGACTAGGGACCTAGCTTAGCCTGGCTGAGCAGCCTTGTACCTGCCGCCGAAGTCCCTGTACCTGCCACCAGAGCTGACTGACCTGGAGACAGCTAGCAGAAGGTCACTTCTGTGTGCTCCCTGAAAGTCATCAAGCCCTAGATTGCCTTGTTCTCAACTTTGCCTAGACACTAGGAAGACCTCTACAGATGCACTGTCCCTACCTGGGGACAGACAGCTACTCCAGTCGCCACTCACAAAAGCTTCAGTAGGCACTAGCCTTGCCCACCGCTTCACCCTTTTCACACACTTGTCCCCAATGTCTTCAGCCCTCAGGGCCCCTTGTCTCAACATTTAGGAGCCTGCATAGGCCATCTACAGTTCTTACTACATGATGCACCAGGTAGGCTGGGTGGGGCCTGAGTGGCCCTGTGCAGCAATGGGAGGCATGTCAGGGGCCTATGGTCTTAGCTGAGTTTCTGGTGANGTAAAGAAGCTGGTCCTGGCCCAGTTCCCTTGGGGGTTTGTGGTGCCCCTCACTCCTGCATGGTATGGGCTTCCTGGTCTCCACTGTCCTGGAAGGAGCCCCCCACTGCACCCTCTTTTGAGTGTAAGGCACCCTCAGGGCATCTCTGTCCACTTCCTATCTGGGCTATGCATAGAGCCACTACCTACAGCCAATGAGAGCAGCTTGAAGCAAGGAGGCTGCAGGAAGTTAGAAGGAAGCTCAGAGCTCTCAGCCCCACTGGGCCTCACTGCAGCTCATGGAGAGCCCCACAGGCTCCTGTCGATGTAAGATCTGGGTCTGAGGCTGTACAGGGGGACAATCTGTTCCTGATCGTTTCTGTGGGCAAGCCTGGTCTGGGTTTCCACAATTGTAACCTGAAGGCTAGCTGGACCACCTCTCCCTACTGGCCCTCAAGCTTCATGGCTTCCTCATTTTNGAAATGAGTTGAAGTGACATGAAAGGAAAATGACATCCCCTACAAGAGGAAGCCTTGAGTGCGATGGGAGAAGGGCAGGCAAAGCCTTTGACTATGAGCAACAGAATAGACATGCTCAAGGAGCCAGGGCCCTGTCAGAGCTTGCATCCCAAAGCTGTGGGCAGTGGCCAGAGTCCATTCAAAATATGTGTGATGTTGACACCATGGACTGGGGAAGGTTCTCATGGAATGGAGAGACCACAGCCATTCCTGAACAATGACCAACAGAAGGAATTCTGAATGCCCCTCTGTGTATGTAGCTCTTACTTGCTGTGTTCCCTGTCTCCTGCCAGCCTCTCTTGGCCCCCTCCTCCCAGCCCTCCCCGGTCCCCTGAGCCCTCCCTCAGATCCCCAAATTTAGCATGTCAAAGACTAAAGTGATCCCAGCCAGTAGCCCTAGAGACAGAAGCCTGCACCCCAGTGAAGCGCCAGGCATGACAATACATGATGCAGTCTGGTGAGCACACAGAGAGAACTGAGATAGCTGGGCCTCTCAGGCTCCAGGCTCNAGGCTCCCAAAAGGCTTGGGGACTTCTGAGACTCCAGAGCTCTGGCCTGAGGTAGGAAGGATGACATCTTTCATCAGTTCCCTCAGCCCCATGACTGGATTTTTCACAGTCTGAGAACCTCGAGAGTGTGCGGTCTCCAACACTCTCTGAGTGGTGCCTCAGCTGGTGGCAGAGAATACACAGAACAAACCGGTAGCTCAGTACAGCGCTGGCTTTGAATTGCCAGTGCGGTTGGTTCACCCATCTCACACTGTACTTCATGCATGCTTGAAGAAAAGGGATAAGGATGAGGGGGTGGATAGCAGGTGGATAAAGGGCTCCCTCTCTCTTTCTCTTTCTTTCTTCCTCCCTCACTCTCTCCTCCCTCTTTCCAATCTGGGATTAGACACTTTAAAAAACTGAAATGCAGGCTGGGTGGTGGTGGCGCATGCCTTTAATCCCAGTACTGGGGAGGCAGAGGCAAGTGGATCTCTGTGAGTTCAAGGCCAGCCTGGTCTATAAAGTGAGTTCCAGGACAGCCAGAGCTATTACACAGAGAAACCTTGTCTCAAAACAAACAAACAAAAAACCTGAAATGCAATTTCTACTTCAGGGTGGCAGTTTTCATTGCCTGCTGTATCTGGGGTCAGACCTCCCCCTCACATGTGGTACCAGGAATGTTGTTTCCCATGTTGTGGAGTCTCAGAGAACAGGTATGAGCCCTGAGGGGAGGGGCATGGGGGAAGGTGAAGCCAAAGGTTAGAAACCAGGAGTGCATTACAGGCTCACCTGTAACAGGAGGGACGTTGCCACCGATGCTCCAGGTCCCCTAGGTGCATAGCCAGGGTGGCGTAAGGAGACAAGGATGCCTGCATTGGACTAGCTCTGGGCCTCTCACGTTCCCAGCCACCCTGATGTTCACAGCTCTGTCTGCCTCTGTGCCTTTGCACAGGTGACTCTTTCTGTCTGTGTCTGGCTATTTCCAGTCTCTCTCTTTTAAGATATTTTATTAATATTTGAGACTGTCATGCATGATACAATGTTTGCTTGTTTTTAATTGTATCCACCCCCTACTTATCCCTCTAACTCCTGGATCCAACCCTCTCACCCATATTGGTCTCTTGTTTGAGATTTTTTTCCTTAGAATTCTTTTTTTTTAATTTGTGTGTGTGTGTGTGTGTGTGTGTGTGTGTGTGTGTGTGTGTACCTGAGTGTGTATGCATACCACATGTGTATAGGTGCTAGCAGAGACCAAAGTGTGCTGGGAACCAAAATCAGGTCTTTACTGGGCTCCACTTCTGCACCAACCTGCTGTGTGGGGGTCTCATCTCCTCACTGNTGGTCAAGCAGGTAGCCATCATGGCCCCTATCCTAGTACATGTGCACAGACACTGATGTGGTGGATGGTAAAAGCTCCTTCACTTGGGGTAGCTCTCTGAGTACTGAGTACCAGCNCCACCCTTCACCTGTCTACGTCCATGAGTCAGTGCTGTGTCTGGTGGGGACTGGCTCAGAGCCCCGGGCTATGGGGTAAGGCTACAACCTCAAGAACAGGGCCAGAGTACAGCCTTGTTTTCCCATGCTCCCTTCCCATAGACAAGCTTTCCTTCCTCTTCCCAGTCTTGNGAAGCCACTGCCTGCTCACTGGCCCAGCCCTTTGTGCCTACGTGTTGCCATGGAGATGGNCCATTCACAAGCTGGTACTTCAAGGCTTCCCACCTCTCCTGGTGGGCTAGGGAGTGAGTAGCTGGGATGACGGCCCAAGTTCCGGGCAGAAACAGCTTCCTCTCTTTGTCCAGTTGAATGCCACACCCTGCCAAGGCAAGCGTATCACACCCAGTAATTCTCACTCTGGTATGGGTGGCTGTCTCTGAGCCCTACCTTAGGAACAGGTGTGNTTTTACAGAGATATCCAAAGTGAATATAATGAGGGAAACAGAAACATCTAGTCTGTGAGGGAGGCTGGCTCTTTGGTCACCTTGCAGCCTGTGAAAGTACTTGACACACAAGACACCAAGAGTGGCTGACAGGCAGCCAGCTGAGCGGAGATACCTTCCCTGGGTGCAAATTGCCATCCCTACAGCAAACAGCTTCCTGCTGGGACTCTAAACCCAGGACACGGCACTAGATTCTTGTCACTCTTATTCCAGGCCCCAGAAGCAGAGAGCTGACAAGTGGGGGATTAAGGGTGAGCTGCACTGCCTAGGGACACCTAACCTGGCAGCAGAGCTGGTTGCTAGCCCTCTCCACATGTCCTGCATATCGACACTGTCTGAGTCACGCATCGAGAGCCTGGCAGAGTCTTTGAGGCTCTTCCACTTCCTCTCCATCCTGTGTGCCACTCGTGGTTTCTATCTCCCCAGGACCTACCCTTTAATCATCTCAACTCTTGCAACTAGAAAAAATCTCCAGAAGGATTTCTGATGACAGCTAGTCCCTCCCTCCTGTCCTAAGGTAGGAAGAGGGATGCGTCACTTTCTCCTAGTGACTCTCAGGGCAGGTCTGGGACCACCCAGCCTCAGTTTTCCCTCTGGGGTGATGAAAGTGATTCTTTCTCCTCCAGCCAATGCCGTTGGCTGTCTGGGGAGCTGAGTTCTGTGTGCTGTGCCCAGGACATTATGTTTCTTTATGTATCTTGACTCTTGCTCCAAACCAGGAGTTCCTCAGTCCCAAGCCAGGCCTGCCATTCCACTGAGACAGTCAAAGACTTCCTGCCAAGTTCTCTTGGAGGGAAGGAAGTCTGGAGCAGAGGCAGCAGCACAGAACACAGGACAGACTGGCCCCACAGCATCTGAGCTCTCTGCCCATTCCTGACCTATCCTAGACACCTGTTCCACCTCAGCAGCCAGACCTAGGCTGTGCTCTGACCTGCTGCACAGGTGGTGACCCAAGCCCTGGTTCCAGGAGCAGATGTGGAAAGTGAGATATGGCTGTGCAGGTCTGGCTGTTGGGTTGNTGATTTACCGTAAACCCCCTAGCAGTGGGTTCTCATTCTGGAAGGATGCNGGGCATGGACTATTGTCCCTTTCTAGTGGAAGGGTCTGTCCTTGCAAGGCAAGGCTGTCAAAAAACCACAAGGAGCTACAAACTTTAGGAGATCTGAGTGGATGTGTGGCCTCTGGACTAGGTCGGACTCTGGCTGCCCCGGCAGGAGAGACAGTGTATTGGCCACCCACTCCCCAGCCTCTGCAGCATCCTTGGAACCCCAAACAATGGGCCCAGTTGTCTCTTGCTATGTGAGACTCCAGCAGGCCTACATGGTTGTGTCTGGAGGCCCGGAGGCTGGGACTTACCCCCAAGCCCTCACAGGCCAAAGCCCTAGGTTCATTCAGCACACAGCAGTTCAGGAACAGAACAGCATGCCTACCCTCCCATCCTGCCCTTCCACAAACAAGTTCCCAGATGTTAACAGGACTTGGCGGAGGAAACCCCTGCCATNAGATGGGGCCCTATCTGGCCTCTCCTTGAGTCAGCATAACTGGATACACCCCATCGCTCACATGGCTACCCACACCTGTGAGGGAGTTAGAGGGGTGGCTAGTCTATCCAGGACGCTCCCACCAAGAGTAACAAGACCAGGCAGAGGTTCAGTTAGGGGAGGAGGTTTGAACCTGGCCTTTCTGGTCTTCAGACATCTCTCACCACGCTCTGCTTTGTGCTAAAGAAATGGAATGAAGCCGATGAAGCTGGGAGTCTACACCATGGCCACACCCACATGGCCAGGTGTGAGGTTGTCCACNCTCAAGCCCTTGACCTCCCCAGAGTTCAGGTGAGGCCACTGCCATGCATATGCTGTCTGTGCATAATGGGGCTGACCTCAGCCAGGTTCCAGACACACAGGGATGGGCAGCAGCATGAAAGCCACCTGACGTGGAATCCAGCAGGACAGATACANGGATTAAACCCACCCGGTCTCTCACCACCAAGGAGAGGGCTTCAGAATACTTTTGGCTGGGGTTGGTGGCTCCCACAGGAGGGGCACAGGACTCAGGGGCAATGTCCCAGACTGCCTGAGCTGAGGCAAGAACTGTCCCAGGCAGAGACTGGGGTAGGCTTTGCTTGGTATTGCTAATAAAGTCATCATTTTAAAATAAGCTTTTCTTTGAGAATAGTTCTAGATTTGCAGCAAAGACAGTACAGAAAGCTCCCATATGCCACATACCCAGTCTCCTGCTGTTAATACCACACTCCTGCCATCACTGATGAGCCAACACTGAGAATCCTAGCAACAAAATCATCCCTTCTCCACATTCTCTTAGTTCTGACCCAATAGCTCCCCTTTTTTTTCTGTTCCATGATGTGACTGTTGGTCCCAAACTCCCCAAGAACAGGGACAGATGCATATTTGACTAGTTGGGTCTCCCACAGACACTCTGTGACCCTCCCCAGGCTTTCCACAGGCATCTCTGGGTGTCAGGCCTGCTATGATGGTAAAGAAACCCACGTCACATCAGGATGCCTCCCTTTCTCTAGAGGTACTGGAGACATCCTCCCAAGCTTGTTTCTTCATCTGTGACATGAGTCTGGATTGCTGCTGTGACACCGTTACTCGTGGCACCCTGAAGGGCTTTTCTCACTTGTGTTGTGATCATGGGGCAGGCACCCCTTCTCAGGAACCTGAGGGGCAGACCATGGTGTCTTTTTTTCCTACAGCCAGATGGGATGGAGTTGGGCCTGCTCCCTCAAGGATGGTGTAGCTTCTGGAAGTAAGAACTATAGTTTTCATGCCCAACCGTCACCTTCTAAGCATACAGCCATCCTCCTCTTTCCAAACCAACCACAGCTGAAAAGGTGACCTTTACCCAGAACTCAAGACACAGAATGGATAGGGCCATATGACTGATGATGGGTCTGGAAGAATGGCTTCCTCTTGCTAAGTCTCTGGGGCTCAGGCCAGCAGCTACCCAGCATTCAGGCCTGACAGGCACCTTATCTTTACTTAGTAAAGTCTGTCTCTCCATAAGGTCAGCTATAGGGGTTGGGGCTGACCTTAGCCAGGTTCTAGACACACAGGAACCTACAGCAGTGTAAAAGCCACCTGACATGGAACCTCGTAGGACAGACATATGAATTAAGCTGTGAGGAGGCCTAGTGGTGGACAAGTGGTCTTGGTCACTGCAGGTCAGCCATCCCTCTGCTCTAACCAATGAGCTATCGGAACCAATGCCAAGAATCCCCGCCTTCCCTGGGACTCCCTCTTGAATCCCTCCTCTAGCCCTCTCCATTTTCAAGTTTCTCCCTCACAGGAAGTAGGTCTCTCTCTGTGGTGATCAGTCTTGTCAACTTGGATTGAGAACCACCTAAGGGATCAATGAAAGATTTCCTAGTCACCTGTGACACTTGTGTNTGGGGGGGGAGTGTAGGTGTGTCCNTGAGGGTGTCTCCAGAGGGGATCGGATCACAAGGACTCTATCCTAACTCAGATGTATCCAACCTGTGGTTGATGGGCCAACACGCACCCTAGGACAGCTATGAGTGTGGCCTAACAAAAACTGTAAAGTTCGTTAAAACATTGTGAGGTTTTATTTTGTTTTTTGTTGTTGTTGTTTCATTTTATTTTGCTATTTTTGTGTGAACTTTGTAGATGACATCATGCCTGTGGGATGGATTCACAATANGATGATATTATTGAGAGGTAGTGAGAGGGATGAGGTGGGGCACAGTTGGAGAAAGTAGGGACTGGGAGCATAATCTCTAGGGGCCGTATCCTGCCCTGCCTGTTTCCTGTATCTCCTCTCTCCATCTCCTGTCCTTCCTCAAGTGACCTGCTCTACCTCACCATTCCCTCCTGCCATGAAACCCTGAGCCACAATGAATCTTTCCTCTTTTTAGCTTCTGATAGGGCTGGGGTTTAGTTCAGTGGTAGAGCATTTGCTTATCACAAAGAGATCTGGGTTCAAACCCCAGCACCTCCAAACAAAAATAAAGGCCATGTGTAGAGGCCCTACATGGTCCACATGCTAGACCTCAAGATCCTTGTTTTTATTGAGGCTGGAGTGTCAGAGCCAGACATGATGGTGCATGCTATAATCTCAGCACTTGGGAGGCTGAGGCAGGAGGGTTGCTGGGAGATCAAAACCAGCCTGGGCTACCTAGTGAACTCTTGTCTGAACACACACACACACACACACACACACACACACACACACACACACACACACAGGTATCTTTGTCACAGCCTGCAAAAATAATACACCTCATTTCACCATCACAGAAAGGGAGGCTGGAAAGACAGAGACACTTCCCAGGACATGTCTTTGGGAGATGGGATTTCTCAGATGACACACATGGGGTATGAGGAGTAACTGGCTGGAGCATCAGATAGACAGAGGTGCTCATAGTCAGAGCTGGGACCAGGAGAGGCCCCAGCTGAATCTGGCACTGCTCCTGAACAGCAGGGCAAGAGCTAATTAATTAACATAGGCCATTGCTAACGGAGTGCTAATGAAGATAAAGAGGCTGAGCAGGCAGCTGTGAGCGCTTAGCATGGACCTCTGAGCAGATGGGACAGCCAAGGGGTCCCCTGCCACTGCAGCTTCACTGGTGGCAGCATCAAGGGCCAAGTATCCGAGTCTCCTGTTTAAATGTTTCTTGTCGTGGATGGACACTCTCCCACAGCCTGCTCCAGTCACCTCATAGCCTCAGCTCACANGCAGAAATCTCCCTCTTCTGCCAGTTGGAGCAGCAGGTGCTTCTTTTGTAGACGGCCCCTCCTACATCTGTCCAGCAAACCTCCAGGTGTCTCTAGCCAACCACTAGAGGGCGCAACCCAGGCACAACCCAGCAGGAGGAGCCCCGGCCCTTGCCTCCCGGTGTGCAAGGAGAGTTAGACTGTAGAGAGGTGTAAGCTGCATCCTAGTGTACCATGAGCATGCATGCTTCTTGCTTAGTTTGGGTGACATCTGACGTATATTGATGGGTTTCTTTTATGTCTATACCCATCGTTTTCTCTGTATAACCCAGAACAATCCTTTGTGAAATGAATTGCTGATACTTTCACGTTTTGTCGTTTATGTGTTNATTCTGTCTCTCCCATGCAGCTACTTTTTATTTTTATGAGGTTGAATATACCCATCTCTCACTTTACAGCTTCTAGATTTTTATAATTCTTAAGAGTGATTTAAGATTATAGTTATTTATTTGTGAATTTTTGTTTGTTTGAGACAGGGTCTCACTATGTAGCTCTGGTTGTCCTGGAACTATGTAGACCAGGCTAGCCTCAAACTCACAGAGATTCTCCTGCCTTTGCCTCTATAGCACTATGCCAGGCTTTGTGTCTTTTTCTTAAATAGTAGTTTATTGTTTTGTTTTTACTTCTTAAACCTTTGGTCCTTTGGGTACTTATTTTAAATGTGAAAGACTGAGGTGAAGCAGGGACTCAAACTTTGCAATTGGTTTGTTAACTGAGTTGTCCTAAAACTCTGTATGATTGTGTATTTAGAGTTAGTCTTTGAATAATTCACCTTTCTTCCTGGATTTAATCTATCACCTTCTCATACTTGTAGGTTTTTTTTGGGGGGGGGTTGGGGTTAATTACTGTGGTCTTAGAATGTAATGTGTTCCAGGATTTAGAACAGCTAGTCACTCCTCTTACCCCCTGCCCTCTCTCTCTCCTTCTTCTTCTTAACTTTTCTCTCTCTTTTAAAAAAATATTTTTATGTGTATGGGCATTTTGCCTGCATGTATGTCTGTGCACCACATGCACACCTGGTGATCTCAGAGGTCAAGAGATGTCAGATCCCCTAAGACTGGAGTTACAAACAGTTGTGAGCTGCCATGTGGTTGCTGGAAATTGAACCTGGGTCCTCTGGAAGAGTAGTCAGTGATTTTAATCACTCTCTCTAGCTCTTTGTTAAAACAAACAAACACAACTTTATTATAAAAAGTTGCAGCTGGCGGTGGTGGCACACACCTTTAATCCCAGCACTCAGGAGGCAGAGGCAGGCAGATCTCTGTGAGTTAGAGGACAGCTAGGTCTACATTATGAGTTTCAGGACATATGTAGAGAGATCCTGTCTCAAACAAACAAACAAATAAGTCATACTTGACCAAACCCGAAGCCTCTGGCACTCAGTGAGCTTCTGTCCCCGTTGAGCAGCCGTTTGGAACAGAAGCTGAGGCTTCACATTGGATCTTGTCCTTTCCCTATCAAATATATTTTTACTCCCTTCTTCACCACCACCAAAAAAAAAATCTATGACAGAGTGAGAATTTAAAAACAGCTAGCTTTATAATAATGCTCTTTCGTGACTCGTGTTCATTACCTTCACCCATCCCTCCTCATGCTATCTCTTCTGTTTCTTCTTGCTTTATGACCTTCAGAACTGCTCTGGATGGATGCTCACGCATTCAAGGGACAATTAGTCAGGACTTCAGTGGGTCGGCTCCAGCACTGGGCTTTGTCACCTGGTTTATCACATTGGCCTTTCCCTGGACCTCAGATGGATGATGCTAGGATGGTGCTGTCCAGGGTGTTAGACCCAGGTTCTGCCTCATCCCTGGGACAAAGGAGAGGCCTAAGGGACGGGCCTAGAAGAGGACCTTCTCTGAAGTCTAGGAAAATAAGTGTTCCTGGCTAACGTGGGACACTCCATGGGTTGAGGTGCAGCCTCTGTTGCATACATACGTGTGTCTGGGACCGTCAACCTGGCCATGCCAAGACAGCTGGAGAGGCCCAGTCACCAGAGCGGTAGATGGTTCTAGACAACCGTGTCACAGAAAGGATCCGGGAGCAGGAAAGATGGTTCTTGGCCTCCTGGTGAGCTTTTCAGTCCAAGCAGTATTTCCAACAGGTGGGACACAGTAGCCTGTGGGCATTCCAACAGAGCATGAGCCTGGGAAGCGAAGTCTTCCAGAAACCTAACACTCAGCCACCTCAACAGCTCAAGGCTCTGTGCCTAGTTCTTGGCTAACCCAGTTCCAGCCACATAGACTCATCAAGCACAGTCCCACGGTGGGAGACTTGTTGGGGTAAGCCAGCACATGAGTGGGAAGACCCAAGGCTGAAAGGCAGGAAGTGGGGCCGGGAGCAGAAGGTGGGTAGGATGGTCAGACCCTGGATGTCCACCACAAGCTGGGAGACATGCATCCAAGACTGACAGCAAACCTTGGTCATCTTGAACTGTTAGCAGAATCCTGTCTAAAAACACCCCAGACTCTGAGGACTGTCTGCTGCCTCCTCTCAGAACCATCTTCACCTAGGACCATATGAGCCCCTGACCTCCCTCATTGGAAATGTAAGAAAATGCATTCTCTATACTCAGTGTGTCTCAAACCCCAGGCTCAGCCTCCAGAACCAGCTTTTGGGACCTCTGTCTCATACAAAAGCCAGGTCTGGTGACCAAGGGCAGGAAGAGGGGAGGCTTGGTCTAGGACAATCTTGGCAGCAGGGCTATCCCATGGTTCTCAGGATGCAAAACTGCTTGTGGAAAGTGGAACAGAATATAGGGGTACAGCTAGGCAGGGCCAGGTGATCTCCATCCTGTCCCTTTGAGCTTCTGGCTGACCACATACCATGAATAGACTCTTTGTTCTGTATTATCTGAGCAATCTAGACCAAGACCCTTCTCCCTTGGGTTCAGGGTCCTCATTTTTGTACCGTGAAGGGATGAGAAGAGTCAAAATCCAGCAGAAGTGTAAACTGACCTCCCAGTGGCCCAAGCATGTGCTTTGGGCCGTGGGAGTGCTGGGGAGAGCTGTATGAACAAGGGCGGGAGTGGAGTTGGCCCAGCAGAAACCCTTCACCGAGGGCATGGGAAGGGCTCTGAGATGCCTCCTACCCCCNGCTCATGCAACTCAAAGCTATGGCTACTCTGGATGATAGAGCTGTGCCTTCCTCATCCAGAGCTCATGAATCCACTCAGATAGTGCCCCCAACCAAGTTTTGACTGNCCTCTGGGCTCCTGGCCTGAACAGNAGCTCCCAGTTTAGCTATCACTGCTAGATAAGTGGTTCTAGAAAGAATCCACTTCCCACAGTGGCTGAGGAGGGGCCAGGAGCCACAGTGATGAATTGGGATAGCCGTGGGACTGAGCTTCCCTGAGCCCTATCCCTATACCAGACTTTGGGCCCTCTGGGACATAGTATTCATCTCCAGCCCTCCAATGGGCTAGCTGTGCCCACTCCAAGATCATCAGCTCGGCAGCATTCCCTAGGAGACAACCCCAGGAATCTATTCAACAGCAACTATCACAGTATCCCAAGCATGCCTAAGGTCTGGAAGTTCTGGGAACTCACTAATCCTTNTGGGAGCTGGAAGAAGGAATAGACCTAACCTTCGGGCCCAAGTGTCAGCACTGGTATCTTGCCTGGCCTGAGACGCCACCTCTCTCCCTGCTCAGGCTCTCATCCTAATGATGGGCCAGAGTGACCACTGAGAACTGACCCTGCAGTGCCCACAGTCTACCCAATATCCCCTAGAAACCTCTCAGAGGTGCGGTGCTCACATGATGTTTCAGGAGGTGCGCTTAGCACAGCAGAATCCAGGACAGTGGCCTGTAGGAGGCCCTGGCTCAGAGCCGAGTCCAGAAGTGCTGGGAGATGGGCAGGCCCAGTGGGATTCTGGGACATGCCAGGCCCCTTCCCTGCACCAGCCCCGGTTGCTGCTGTGTGTGCCTTTGATGAATAAGAGATGAGGAACCTGATTAATTATGGCTTGATATGCACCAAAGTTGGGCAGAGGGACTCAGGGTGGGGTTCCTCAGAGATTCAGAGCTGATGATGGCAGAAGGTCAGGAACCCAAAGTGGACGATGGCAAAAAGCCCCCGAGGGAACAGAGGTGTAGGTGATCCAAAAGGAGCTGTCACAGTGTTCATCTACCTAAACTATCCGGCCCTCTGTTTCCTGTCTGGAAAAATAGGTACCGGTGTTGCCATCACAGGACCGATAGCACCATGCATTAGCAGGCCTGGCACAGAGTCTTCTCGGGCCTTGGGCATANAGCCACCTTCTGTGGTGAGAGCAGATGGCCCCCAGCTCCCTGGCACTGAGATCTCATCCCCAGCCACCCACTCAGGTTGGTGGCCTTGGCATGCTTAGGCAGCAGGTGCAGCCGTACAGCTTGACCTTCTTGCTTCTTTCNTAGTTCCTCCTTGCACTGTCCCAGAGCCCTCTAGAACCAAGTCCCCTTACTTCTTCCTCTCTTCCTAGAGAACACCAANAGCCTGAGGCTGTGTGGGTGTCCTAGAAGGATGTCCCAGTAGGGCCTGTGCCCATAAGCTCCCCAAAAGGCTGCAGCACCTGTCAGCCCTGGCTGGCCCCATGCTAAACTCTGAGTGGGCCTGGAGGTTTGAGTCATCCCTGTAATCCCTGCTAGGATCCCACATAGTTCTTTCATGGGACAGGAGAGATAGACAAAGAAAGAACAGTGATCTGACCACACCCCAGACCATTAACATCTGCTTCATCTACATGCAAAGAGCTGGGCTGAGGTCACACAGCCAGACAGGGCACTTTCATGTCACACACAGATCATTGAGCTGAGTCTGGGGCCAGGAGAGGAAGGTGAGGGAGTGCTGGAGCACTGCAGGGTCAGGTCTCACTGCAGGAGGCAGTGCCTGGGCAAGCTACCCCTAGGGGTGGGGGGCAATTCAGACAGACCTCCAGTCTGGCCCTGCAAGCCAGCCCAGGTAGGGAATGACTGATATATCCAAGGCTTTGGGGAGAGCTGTCTGCAGACTCCACATCCTCTTCTGATCCCCAGGGCCACAAGTGCACGAGGCTGGGAGAACTCACATCTTCCAGTCCAAATGGGCCCATCATCTCAGCACCCTTGCTGGAGCTTCTCAAAAATCATCAACGGGACAGTAAGTGGCCCGGCTTCTCTGACTGGGCCTCTCACTCTTCCCCCGGAGGTCAACTAAGGCTGTCNGTGTGTCTTAAGCAGACTTCAGCCCCCCACTAAGCCCTCCACCAGCCCATCACTAGCTGTCAGCTGCCCTCCCTCATCCTTGGGGCCCTGGGTGTGATGGTGCAGTGCCTGCCCACTGGCGAAGGGATCTGTTCCTTGAATTGCCCAGTAACTGCCCACACCCTGATAAATATGCCTCTCTAAACCTCCCACATCCCCTGCCTAAGAAGAGAGCAATGTCCTCCTGGAGGCAGNATGGCCAGCCCCAGCTCACTTTGCTCCATTTGGATCCCCTTCAGAGCTGGCCTACACCCTAGCGGCATCCAGGTGTCCCACAGACTCAGCCTCTAGGGTGGAGCACCGGAGTCCTGACTGGAATGGGTATGCAGACCACAGAAACACACCTATAGACCATGGATACCCAGTTCACACTATAAATCTTGGCCCTGCTCCCACCACAGAGACCTGTGAGCAGGCAGGGGGTGTCCAGGCCCCAGCCCAGAGCACCCAGGAGCAGCCAGCTTTGATCGAGAGATGTTTGTGGCACTAGAAGCCTCCATGGTAGCAAAGGCTCCCCTTCCCCTCCCACACCGATTCCAGGCCCCAGCAATGGAAGGAGGGGGGTCTCAATCCTTACCTCTCCAGTGGGCAGCCTAGCCACCAACAATAATAGCAGGGAAATGCCTTCACCAATTGTCCACAGATTTTCAGCCATGTCACATGGCATGAGGTGGTCTTTGAGGTGATTCAGTTTCTGGTTTGAGCACTGCTGTATTCAAGGATTCTGGAAGAAAGGTGTTGGCCTAGGTGATAGGCCATGGCCTTCTGCTGGCTCTTTGAGGTTGGCCTTGGGTTATCCATCTGTCCTTGGGTGACAAACCTCCCATGTGGTGGGGAGGGGAATGAGAATTCAGAGGTACTTCAGGGGCCAACCTGATGGCACTCAGTGACCAGCAGCAATGAAGAAGTGGCTGTGAACGCCCATTCTGGCTCCATCTCATCTCCCAGGTGCCTGGAAATTGAACCCACTTTCCAGTGACCTGAAAATCCAAGACCAGGACAAGGCAGGCAAAGGTGTGGTTGGAGACACAGAGCACCAGCCAGGGCAGGACCGAGCAGTGTCACCTCCACGTCTAGTCAAAGGCCAGTCCATTGCAGCCACTTCAGTGGTCTCCACCCCTGAAGGCTATGCCATGCATACTTGGTGTTGGCTTTCCCTAGTGAGGCAGGCAGACCATGAGCCCTACCCAGCTCCCTGGTTGGATGATGTGCAGGACAGACACAGACAATGGCCTGGCAGCCAACTGAAGTTCCCCAGAATGCACTTAGGAACTCCAGGTAGAGCACCCAAACAGGAGTGGAAGATGGGACATGTGTGTGTGTGTGTGGGGGGGTGCCTTTAGGATTATTGGCCTTATATTGGTTTGGCTTGGTGGAGGGTGGGTCCAGAGGAGTCTTCGTACTCTATAACCTCCATTGCAAAAGGAAAGAGATGGGAGCCTGTGCAGAGGCAGGGGAAGACAAGGCCAGAGTGCCCTCCCTGGGGCAGGGGGTAGAGAGGACTACACAACTGGGGAGGGGAGCACTAACTACTGCACTGTTAAGCCTCGCCTCTCAGTTTTCTTACCGAGTCGCGGAGGACAGTCCTCAAGCAAAGGGATTTAAGGGGCAAGCATGAGGCGGGCAACGCAAAGGCCTGCAGCGCACCTCCGATACCTAGGACTCCCTTCGGGACTCGGTCAGGCTGGACCGCCACGCCCTCGAGCCCGCGCCCACGGCCCGTTCCGGGACGCGGTGCCTGCGGTCGCCTGCAGGGGCCGCCGCCTCTTCAGGAATGCGCCGCCTTTGTCTGGGGCCGCGCGTGGCCGGTGCACCGGGTGGCTGAGCGCCTCCTGCCACCTGGACCGCGCGCCAGGCACCCTCGTCTCCCCTCCCGCCGCCCGCCGGCTGGTCCTGCACCGGGTACCCACCGGTTCGCGCCCGCGCCGCGAGCCCAGGTGAGCGCCCCGCCCGGCGCCAGGCCCCGCCCCGGCCCCGCCCCGCCCGGGCCGGCGGGGAGACCGGGCGGATTCCGCGCGTCAAACCACATGATCCCATAAAACATTCATCCTCTCCCGGCCCGTGCTGCGAGCGCCCCGCCAGTCCACGCCGCCGCCCTCGCCCTGCGCTCCCGCAGCCCGCGAGCCCAGCCCGGCCCGGTAGAGCGGAGCGCCCGAGCCTCGTCCCGCGGCCGGGCCGGGACCTGGCCGGAGCGGTGGCGCCTGGATGCGGACCCGGCCGCGCGCAGACGGGCGCCCGCCCCGAAGCCGCTTCCAGTGCCCGACGCGCCCCGCTCGACCCCGAAGATGAAGAGGGCGTCCTCCGGAGGTGAGTGTCCGCGCGGCTCCAGAGCCGGGCTGCAGCGGGGCGGCGGGGCCGAGGGCACTGCCCGCGCTGCCGGAGCCGGGGACCGGTCGCCGGGCGCTCCCGAGGGCCACCGCAGTGCCACGCCGCGCGCTGGCCGCTAGCTGCTGGGCCCCGAGAGGGCGGAGCCCGCGGCAGCCGCAAAAGTTGCGGCTTTGCGGGAAAGTTGACGGCGACGGCGGGGCCAGGGATGGCGGGTCGGAGGTTCTAGATGTTGGACCAGGGCCGGGTGGAGGCTGCGGGCTGGAAGGGCGGGGTCCCACCTGCGAGCGCACAGGCGGCGAATGGGTTAATAAGCGGGGTTTGCAGAAACGTGGGCACTGGACCGAGATGGGGTATCTCGCCTGCCCGGCGGACTCTGCTCAGAAGCTGCTTTTTTGGGGTCAAACGAAATAGGGATGAATAGGGGTGTCGGCGGCAGCAGAGGGCGTGGGGGATAGGGCAATCCCAGCGCTGTCCCTGGGGCAGGTAACGAGGAGGACACACACATACACAAAGCAATGCCTCCTCCTCTGAGATCGGGAGGGCTCCTGAGAGTGAAAGGCTCCATTGAGGGGCGTTGGTGCTTGAAGCACCCCCTCCCTGGCAGCCCTGTGGGATCCCTCCTCCCATCNGGGTGCGAAGTCCCCACAGAAGAGGCAAGGGAGGATGGGTTTCATGTAGGTTGGGCATGCCTTACCTGGAGAATCTGGAGTGGAGTGAACACATTGCCTTCCCCAGGTGCCCACCCTATCTACCCTNCTGATGTCCATGGTGCCGCAGGCTGCACACACGTTTCTTTGCACGTGTCTATGTGGGCTACATATAGTCTTGCACACCTCCAATGCACACTTATACCAAATCTGCCCTAGTGTGCACATGCGTAAACACTATGGGTACACAGACGGACTCTAAGGGTGCATATCGCTNCCCTCACTCCTGCCTACATACCTATGACCACACATGCATTTGCGCAGTCTGCCTCCTGTGATCTTCATGCTTAGTGCATGCTGGGGCCCCTTAGCAGGACCCACTCACAGGTAGATATGCTCGAGTTTTGAGTAGGAAGGCTCTGGGCAGCTGGACCCACAGACAGAGGGGCAAGTCCTGGAGTCTCCTTCACAGTGCTTGGGTCCGTGTGTGCAAGTACATGTACAAGTAACATAGTATGTATCTGCACATATGTGATTGTGTGCATGACCATGTGTGCCTGTAAGCACATCTTCATGTTTCAGTTTGCCTCTGGGTGTGGTGCCCCTGTGTACCTAGGNGGGCTGTGNCTCTACCCTGCCCAAATCTGGACCAAACACCTCGGGAATGTGTTTAGGGGTTTTGTTCAGTATCCCCAGCCCAAGCTGTGAGGTTCAGAGTCTTCAGCCGCTCTCCCACTGGCCAGGGTGGGGGCAGTGGTGGCCTGTGGTGGACTGGAATCTACCTGGGCAGGGAAGATTCTTTTCCCAGCTTGAGGTCAGCACCACAATAGAGGAGTGTGAGCCTGGCTCACACTTGGCTGCCTCTGCAGCTTCGCCAACTGGGGCATCTGACCCAGCATGGCCTCCGGGAGGCCCTGCCCTCAGCAATTCGGTGTTCCATCCTGGTGACCTTCTGGTGCACTGCTCTGTGGTGCTCACCTCCCTCAGGTGGGTAACAGCTGGCCACTCCCTTTGTTAAGCCCAGACCTGTCTTTCCATCTCTCTTGTCCTACTCCAGCCCAGGGGGGGAAGGCGTGCTTCCATGGCAGACCTCAGCCAGGTGTGGTCTGCACCAGATCCCTCCTGGGGAAGGGGAGCTCGTCGGGCCTGCCAATGTGTCTTCTTAAAGAGCTTTCTCCCTGTCTCAGCTGCCAGTAATCTGAGGTTGTTGGGGGCATGTCCAAGCTGATGCCCAATGGGCTTTGCCCACATTTCCCAAGGAGGTGGCTTTGCTTGTTTAATTTTTCACACTATGTATTTTGTTGTACTCTTTCCCTTCCCCAGTCCTCCCAGACCCTCCCCACCTCCCTACCAACCCAACTTCATATTCCTTTTCAAGCAAAATAAAACAAAACCCAAGAAAATCAACAAAAACCAGAAAAATGAAAATCAAAACAAACAAAAGAAAGAAAAAAATCAGTAAGAGAAAATACAAAAAGAGCTCATAAAAGGTCCATTTTGTGTTGGTCAGTTACCCTGAGCATGGAGCCTGTCCTGGATTGAGACAAGGTCTCACTGTGGCCCTGGCTGGCCTGGTCTCTGTGTAGAACAGGATGGCCTTGGTCTCGGAGATCCACCAATTGCTGGGATTAATGGCATGTGCCACCATGCCCTGTTCCAAGGAGTTTTTATTGTTGTTTTGCTTTGAGGCAGGTGTAACCACAGAACCTAGGCTGACCTTAAACTTGGAGTCACNTCAGATTCCCAAGTACTGGAAATGCTGGCCTCAGCCACCAAACCTTGCTTTCCTAGGAGTTTTGGCCCCCAGCATTTCTGCTTTGAAATTCCCCAAATACACTTTTTCAACTCCTAGTCAACAGGGGTTTTCCTGGGACTCCTGCCAATTTAAGCCCCTCCTTCCTCCTGGAAGATATGTTGGGATATTGAAGGAGGTTGTGAGCAGGGAGCATGATGGTGGTGAGCCTGTGGCTCTGCCCTATACCAACAGGGCCCTGCTAGCCCTGCCGAGCCTGTTTCCTTCAGGCAAGACTGACCTGTGGTGACAGAGTAAGAGCCATGCTAGTCCGGGTCATCTAAGAAGAGGAGGAGAACCCGAGGCTGGCCCAGGGCCCTGGAAGGTGCTCTTAGCCTGCTGTCTTGGAGGGCTCAGGCTGGCTCATTGGCTGTGAAAAAGCCCAGACTTGCTGCTGTTTGTTACAAGTGGTAAGTTGTCTGGGAGGGGCAGGGTTTGTGGGATCATGCCTCCCTCTTGCCATCCAGGCCTGGCTTCTAGCACCCTTTTCTTGCCAGCCTCCTGGTACTATGCCCTCCTTGGGAGAGGAGGGGTCCAGCTGGGAAAGGAAGCAGAGGGAGGCCCTTCTGGGGACTATGGCCTAGAAAGTCTCCTAGGGGCCTCAAGCTGTGCATCCATGAAACGGGTCAGGAGAAGGAAGACTGGTGTGTGTGTGCGCGTGTGTGCATGTGTGTGCGCGCGTGTGTGTGTGTGTGTGTGTGTGTGTGTGTGTGTGTGTGTACAATAGAAGAAGTATATGAGAAGGACCTGACCCTGTGATAGAGTTACCAAGGCTCCTGACACTGCGTTGTGCCTGGTCAGTGAAGTTTATGCTGCTCTCCCCCCATTCTGTGAGCCCTGACTTTCAACTCCNGGCAGGGCTGCCTGACTCTCAGCAGCCAGCCAGGGCCTGGACCCTCAGATCCATAAGAGCCGGTGTGGCTGTTCTGCCTGTCTCTTCAGGGCCTGGCACCCTCTGCACCCTTCAGTATGCCTGCCCCGTGGCCTGGCTACACTCAGCCAAGGTCACCTGTGCCATCCACGTGGCCAAATCCCAGATGCTGCATTTGCTCACCACCCTCCATCACTCACTTGCTCATTTGTGGCCTGCAGATCCTACTCTGATCAGACAATGAAGGAGGTGAATCCTTACCTCACTGATTCCAGGGTTAAATGTGTTAAAGGACAGGTGACCACACAGCCATCAGTGGGAGCCTAGCAGTGGGTGTAGGGGGACATGCCCCCCATCTCCCTGCCTGTCCCCAGAGTGCGTGGGCCTGGCTGGGTCCCATCACACCCGGTGTTTGGTACTGCAGTTTCTTCTTTTGTCACTGTATTTTAAACACTTTGCACATCGGGAACTATTCTTGTGAATCATGCTTAAATGGTGAGTGTGGAGTTCCTTCCTGCGAATGTACTCATTTAAACATGTCTTGGCCTTTTGCATTGCCTTCAGCCATTCAATTCGCCATATACATCCTGACAAGTCCTCATTAGGGCAAGGATGTGTGCCCCTTCCTACACACTTGGGCCAACTTCCAACCAGAGCCTAATCTGCCCTGCCCCACCCTCAACCATCTAAGTCTTTTTATACATGTCAGGTTGCTGACATGGTAAGTATACCAGGATTCCGGCTGTAAGGGTGGCCATGTCTTCAGCGGACTCTTTGGGGCCACCTCTCTCCAGCCCTGTTCACATAGCTCCTAGTACCTTGTGTGCTGTGGAAGGTTGGAAGCTGAGGTGGTTGAGGTGTTCCCATGCACCCCCATAATCCTCCCCCAGGGCTGCTAGACCCTGCAAGTGGAGTCGAGAAGCAGGGGCTGTTGGCCTTCCCAAGTGTCTTGAGGGAGGTGCTGAGCAGGCAGAAGTCAGCCTCCCTAAGTTGACCCAGGTGGGCTTGGCAAGCAGTAAGCTCCATTCAGCATGCTGGCACATGGAGGTTGGCAGAGGTGGAATGTAGAGGTGTCAGGAGCTGACACAGCCTCACCAGGAGCTGCTTGCCCAAGAGTGCTGTTTGGCCCTCCTGGGAATTGGGGTTCCATGGAATGTTATTGGATTTCAAACAAAGGTTTTATGGTTGACTATGGGGTAGGCTGGGTTAAAAGCTGCTCGTGCAGCACCTTTCCCACAGGGCATCTCAGGGCCTTGGTTTCAGATGAGGCAGGCATCTCCAACAGGCAAACTATACAACAAACTTCATGGCCTGGTGTATTCAAGAAGCCATTTTGGGAAATAGTGTTGGGGGTTCCTTGCACAGGTGGAGGGACCAGGGGNTGGGTAGGATGTCCCACACCAAGTTACACCCCTGGAGCACCTGGTGGATGGAAGGACAGGTTTCTCCTGGCATTGTAAGGCAATGTGCAAATTTAACCTTTGGATTTATGACTCTATTTCTTTGCAGCAAATGTCACGGGAAATGTCAGGCAAAGGCTGGAGCTGGGTGAGGGGCCCTCTGAGGTAGGGGGTGGGGCTGAACATGTTAGAGTGCCCAGGGTCTCAGACCAGAGTGAGGCTTTAGGGTGCTCACTGCCTCCTGGGAGCCCTCTCAGATTGTCCCTGACCTGCCTGCAATCCCCTACACTGTGTCCTCGATTTGTCCCAGCTATTTGTGACCTTGTTAAAATGTTGGCTTTATTCACCCTCCTGCCAGGGCCCAGATGGGGCCAGCTTGGGAACCTGCCAGGAGTTCCCCTTCCTCCGAGTCCAGGCAGCCATAGGATCAGCTCATGCAGTGCTGGCTTGCTGTGTGACCTTGGGCCTCACCACTCTTTGCTGGTCATTGAGGTGTCATCTGTAATCTGTTGCTGTTTACCAGAGGTGGTACTTCCAGCTTAGTGCCCTGAGGACCAGGAAAACACAGAGTCCTCCTCAGTACTAGGGGTGCTGTTCTCTGGGGGAGATGGCAGGTAGCATAAGTGGCAACAGTGGAGCTGGCTTGTGGCATCACTTGGCAGCTGGGCCAGGAGCAGGCCCTGCACACTGTAGCCACACAAGAAAGAGTGAAACATGGATGGAAAGCAGAAAAGAGGTGACGGCATCTGGGAATCCACAGCCCCTACCCGTGTCGAGTCCAGCTCAACCTGGCCTGGCAGTAGTTAATGCACAATACCTGCCTCCTTGCCAAGCATCAGGCTGGTACGACCAATTAGAGGTCTTCAGTGCCCAAGACCACTCAGCCCACACCCATCTTAGCCAGGTAGGCTGTCCCTTAGGGTCACCAGCTTGAGCATCTCCTAGGTGATGGAGGGGTGAACAGGCACCTGGGCACTTGCTCACACTAGTGAGGCCACTCATCTTTACTGATACCCAGATGCTTCCCAACTGATACCACAGTTCCCCAGCTGTGTTCCCCTGAGCATTCCTGGTTCCCCAGACTCAGCCAGATGGTGTCATATCCTCTACACCCAACATCCAAGCCCAGAGTCTGTGCCTCCTCCTTCTCACCCCCAAAGACAAGTCCAGTGTCCAGTCTAACCTCTTATTCCCATCTAGCCCTCACTGCAAAGCCCGTCTCAGAGCCACCCCCTGGCCAATAGGCACAGGTGCTCTCCACTCCACCCCAGGCTCTCCGCTTTCCATGCAGCCTTTGAGCTGACCTAAAGTCTCTGCTGGCTGCCCCTAAAAGCCTTGCTCATTTGCTCTCAGGGTGGGCTAGAAAACCTTGTGTGGGAACCGTCTCTTCCACCCTTGATGGGGGACCTTCTTGTCACCTGGTGCCTGCCTCCGCGTCTCCACATCCTCCAAGCAGCCCCCCTGGCATGAGGATTTAGGGAGCATGAGCAGTGGGCAGTCACCCCAGCAAATAGCTGCAGAGGGAGGTCCAGTAGGCTGCTGGGTATCAGCAAAGAGGAACATTCTTCCCGGCCACCTGCTTGCCCCGATGTCTGTTGGGAAATACCCAAGCTGGTGGCCCTCAGGACTGGCAGTTAAGGGCAGCCTAGTTGGCCAAGATGGCTGCAGGTGAAGGCCTCAGAACCCAAAGGCGGATGCTGGCTCCTGAGCCTCCCTGTTGGCATGTGGACAGTGTGAAGGGGGACATGCTGGTGAAAGCCAGCTGGCTACAGGGAGTTTGATTTGGCCATGCTGGCCAGTTTCTGGTCATCCGGATGATGGGACTCCTCTCAGCAGGCTGCGACACTCCTGTACCTCCAGCATAGACCGAGGAAACTGGCTGTGGAAACAGGTTGGTGATAGCTTTGGAGCCCTTGGTGGGAGACAAAGCCCCCAATTCCTGTACTTCCTTTGACTCTTGATCNTTCCCTTGCCCCACCCCCAGACAGAAAGAGGGAATAGGTGTGTGGGCCCTGTGAGCTCCTGATCACAAGCCTGTGCATAGCACTGAGGGTGCAGGAAGAGCCCATGTCTGGAGCACCCTCCCACCCCTCCACCCCCCCCACACACACAGCCTGTTCGACAAGAGAGTCCTCACCAGTTGTCTTGAGGGGAGTAATGCTCTAGCTTATGGTCACTGGGATGAGAGGGCATAGTGGGATGAGGGTGGGGTACACTCGCCCCAGGCAGGCCCAGCAGCTGGGGAATGTAGAGAAAAGCTAGGATCTCCGTCGATGATTGGGGTGGCGGGGGTGCGTACCTTTGAGAAATGTGAGACACAGCTCTGCCCCTGGGCAGAAGCCTGGCCACAGGAGCTTGTGACGGAGGAGTAGCACCTTTTTTCTTTGGAGGCTTTCCTATCTCCACTCAGCTGGCGGCCATGAGAGGGACTGCTTGTGTTCCTACTTGGTCCTTGGAAGAAGTCCTGGCAGTGGACCCCAAAACTGTGGCTGGAAGCAGAATTCCATAGAAAGCCAGGGTAGCTGCTGTCTGAGCCTGGCCAGCCTCCAGAATAGCAGTCCAGAGAGGGTTAGAGGCCAGCCCAAGGTCACCCAGAACGTGCCACTTGCAGTGTTCATGGCTACTTCTGCCTCCACACTGGCCCGACCAGTGGCTCCCTTTCATGGAGCTCTGTCATGGTCCCCTGATAGTCTCTCACTCTTTACCTGCCCTAGCTGAGATGTGTCCAGTGCCCCCATCCTCAGCCAGTACAGAGTAGGCTGGTGCCCACCCCCGACCCGTGATGGTGGCTTGGGAGCCTGGCAGAGCTGATCTCTCAGGTCTCCTTGAGGGCTGTAGACACAAACTTTCACCACTGTCTGAGGAAGTAGCAGGACTGTTGGTGTTCCCCACTGGGACTTTCCCTTGCCTACCTGCATGTACATGAGGGCTGTGGTCCTGGGTATGCCTCTGGGAGGGCCCTTGCCCTGCCCTTGGTAAAGCTGATGGGCCCTGGGCTGTCCACATGGCGGTTGGGCTCTGGGTGGGCTCCCGTTGCAGGAAGGCCTCGGGTGGTACTGGCCTCTTCCTGCTTTCTCTCACCAAAGTCTTCCTGCTGTCACCAGTTACAGGCCAGCCTTGTGCTGGGCAATGAAGACCTTGAGATCTCAAGCCATCCCAGGTTCCAAGGAGATGTCCTCAAATCTCAAGAGAGAAAGGTGTAGTGTGGGAGCCAACAGAGCGGATGGGGACCCTGAGGCTGCCCTCTGTGTGGGGTTCTCCCTCTCCAGTGGAACTGGAGCTTGGGCCGGGGAGGGGAGCTGGCTGTGTCAGAGCAGCTGTCTCCCTGCTCCATGGGAGGCAGGGGTGCCAGGACAGGCCGGCCTTTGGGCAGAGGAGGAACTCACTGCACCGAGCCCCAGCAGGACACCCTCGTGGCCCTGTGTGTTCTGCNGCCTGACACGTGGTCTCTGCACACTGGGCCGTGTCCAGGCTGTCTTTCATCTCCCTGCCTCGGCCCCAATTTATGTCAGGCAAAGGCTGACATGAGGACAGGTGTGACAAGTGTCTGGCTTCCTGTTCAAAAATTGGCAAAAGAAAAACTCTTCCCATAAAGATATTCCATCTACATCCTTCCTGGATGTCAGTAGAGAGAGCCCATCACAGCTGAGACAGATGGTGGCCCTAATGCACTCCATTCTTCACCTGCTGCCAGAGCCACGGCCTGGGTCAAGGTGGGTGGGTGGGTGGGGGCATCAGACCTCTTCAGAGCCCTCCCTAACACTGAAGCCTACTCCATTCACAACCATCCCATAGGGGACTCGGTCACATCCAGCAACTCCAGGGGCAGTCCCTGGTCCCAGCATCTCCACAACCAGCCTAGTCCCCCTTTGGCTAAGGCACTCCCCACCCCAAGACAGCTACCAAGACCCAAAGCCTCAGGAGATGAATTCCCAGGGATCTCCAGGCCCTTAGGTCATAAGACCATCTTTAACAACAGCCCTTGGGAGGGCAGGATTTGCTACATGTGGTTCTGAGGTGGCAGATAGGAAGGGAGAGGCTCTCGGCCCAGGGCCTCGTTTCTGGCCAGGTTGTGGATGTTCATTGTCCTTGCCTTGCCTGGGAACATCTGAGGTGGAGACTTGCTGTGGCCTAACTGATGTCCAGGGCCCTAGTGCCCCATGGATGGAGCTTGTGGGCACTGACTCCAGAGGGCTCCACAGAAGCCCCTGTATGTCTGAAGGTGGGCAGGGGCAAGGCCAGGAGTGATGAAAGAGTGGGAAGGATCCAGCCTCCTTAAAAAGGTCGGTGGAGCTCGGGCAAGAAGAGCTTCCTTGAGGCCATGGCCTGGGAACAAGGTAGACTTGGCCCAAGGGGGAGTTGCTTGATCAAAGGCCTGCAGGAAGTAAGGGAAGGGCAGGACTGGGCTTTCTCCTCCACAGGGTGAGGACAGTTCCTCAGGAAGAGGCCAAGTGCCTCTGGCAGTTCTGAGCTTGTGAACTGGACATCTCTAATGCAGCCACAGTGCACCTGCCCTGCATGAACCAGGTAGGTTTCCTGACCTCTGTTTCCAGGTGAAAGAATAAACTCAGAGGTTGGGGACCCCACCTCAGCCTGCCCCCCACAAGTGGACCCAGGACTCCCAAACCCTGATAGACTCAGGGCTGCCCCACAAGATTGACTGTGGTGTGCAGGGACCTCAAGACACAGAGCTGTTGATTTTTCTCTCTCTGCCTGCTCTGGCACCATCATGAGACCAAACAGAACACGCCAGAAACATTTTGGATCTTACCAGATCATACTCATGGCTGAAAACTTGAAAAGAAACTCCAAAGTTTTGAGAAGGAGGTTGTATTAGCTCATATTGCCGTAACAAAATACCGTGAACTGGGCATCACAAATGGAAGAAATTAATTTTCTCAGTTCTAGAGGCTAGGACTCCAAGATCACTGTCAACACAGTCAGATTCTAGTGAGCTACTTGTTTCTGGCTGGCAGATGGTTTTCTTGCTGTAGGAAATGGCCTCTCTGGGGTCTCTTCTAGGCCACTAATCCATCTCAAAGCCTTGCCCTTCAGATCTTATTCTGAGGTGTCAACCCTAGCCACCTCCCACTAACCCCTTCAAATACCATCATATCAGGGGTGGGTATACTGGTTACACTCCTAAAGCGTCGACATTTGACCAAGGCAGAAAGGTTGAGAATTCCAGGCTGGACTGCTGGAGAGATGCTCAGCAGTCAAGGGCATGGGCTGCCCTAGAGGACCCACGTTTGGATCTCATCCACAGGGCATCTTACAACCATCTGTGACTCTGGTCCCAGGAAATCTGATGCCCTCTTCCGGCCTCTAGGGGCACTGCACCCACATGGTACACAGACATACATGTAGGCAAAATACCCATAAACATAAACATTTCAAAAAGGAAAATAAAATAAAGGGACCCAGGCTATTCTAGGATGTCACCTCATACAGGTCACACCCAGTGCCCAGCTCAGGCCTCTCATGGCTCTCACTATCAAGTCTCAAAAACCACTTACATTTTTCCTGGTCATAGTCCTAATGATTCCACAGAACATGGCTCCGTTTTATTCCCTCCCCAAAGCCCAAAACAAAGCATCCAAGATCCTAGGCCTCTGGTGCTCTCAAAATAAATAGATAAACAAACAAGCAAATAAATAAATAAATCACACTGGGGGTTGGGACTTCAGCATGTCTTAGGGGGAAGCTGAGCATAGTAGCTCATGCTGTAATCCTGCTGCTTGGAAGGCTGAGGCAGGGAATTGAGTTTGAGGCCAGCCTGGGTTACATAGTAAACTCTAGACTAACCTGTCCAGCAGTGTAAGACAATATCTCAAAAAAAAAAAAAAAGTGGTGGTAGGGAGGGACAGTACAAAGATCTATCCATAACATATGTGAAGCCACTCTTGAGGGCCACTTAGAACCTCAGCACTTGGGTGCACAAGCCTCCTCTCTGTAGCTACACGAAGTCTGCCACTTGCCTATAGTGAGCATATAGTTGCATGTGACAAACATACAGTTCCTACCGTCTGCCTGTCACAAGCCATGGTTCTACCTCCATGGTGCCCAGGGCCCAGTGACAGAAACAAGGTGCACAGAGACTAGCTAGGTCTCTGTCCAGTCTCTGTGCCAGCCTGTGAGGCCAAGTGGGAACCTTGGCATTAGATGGAAGGTAGGGACCCTGGAGTGTGTTTTACAGATGTACCATCCTGGGACCAGCTCTCCTGTCTCACAGATAAGAAACCCAGGCTCATGAGACATCAGTGATGACTGAACTGGCTCNTGTAGCTGTACTTAAAGGTGTCTCACTGCTGCCTTCCAAATCCTCCAATGGTCACATGGGAGAGATGAGTGCAGCCAGACCTGGGACTAACCCCCTGACACCTGCTGGCCAAGTCATGATCGCCGGTGCCTGCTGCAGACACCCCAAAACAGCTGAGGAGTGGGTGGGGCCTGAGTGGAGGGAGGATGTGCTTGGCTTGTTGAATGCTGAGTTGTAAATATGTGTCCCCAAGAAGAGGTGCTGAAGTAGGACCTAGTTATGGGGCCTCCATGTGTCAGAATAGGAGCACCAGAGGCCAAGCTCTCCGACCCTCTTGCATTGGGCTCCAGGGAGGGAATAGAATGGAGCCGTCCTGTGGAATCATTAGGACCATGACCAGGAAAAAGGTAAGTGGTTTTTGAGGCTTGATAATGAGAGCTGTAAGTGGCCCAAGCAGTGCCAGAGCTGGGCACTGGACACTGGGTGTGACCTGTGTGAGGTGACAGTCAGGGCTTCCAGATCCCCAAGGATTACATAGGAGAGATGTATGCAGCTAGATGTGGGAATGGCCCCTGGTACTGCTGGCCATGCCATGGTCACTGGAGTGGTCCCCAGTGGGGCTTAGGGTCTCTTGAGGAGGGGACTCTCTCAGCCTGGTCCTTCCTCAGCCCAAAGGGAGTCTGGGTCCTGGACTAGTAGGGGAATCTTTTCACCTTATTTTTTAGATAGGGTCTCTCAACAAACCTAGAACCTGCTAATTTGTCTAGACACGCTGGGCAGTGAGCTCCAGGGACCCTCCAGTCCCTGTCTTCCCAGTATTGGAATTACAGGTTCACACTACCATGTCTGGCCATTCTGTGGGTGCTGGGGATCCTAACTCAGGTCCTCACATTTGCACATCAAGCACTTTCCCAACAGAGCTTTGCACTTTTTAGAGCTGCAGATAGAGGCCTCGGGAGAGCCACCCTGAGAGTCTGAGCTGACCTATGTTGCACCCTGGACAGAGGTGCTGCCCAGAAGTGAGGTTAGAGGTACCTGGTCTCCCTGGCTTCACAGCCCCAGGGCNACTACCCTTCCCCCTGATACCTGACACAGCACCCTAAATACAGCAGCATCAGGAGGTAGCCAAAATACAGTGACCTCCTTTTCTGTAGGAGGCAAGAGTGCCTGGCTTCCACCCGCGCAGGTGAGAAGCCGCCAACAATTTCCATTCCAAATTGATTTCAAATAAGCAGGCGTTATCACACACAATCATATAGGAATAATTTATCACTCGTTAATAAAAGAGCAATTACTTATTCACATTGCCCCTGTCTGTGTGCTGTGGGCTTTGTTGCAGATTTAGGATTGGGAAAATAGAGAAGCTGAGGCTCGGGCTGAGGCCTAGTGGCTACAGTCTTACTTCCAATACAAGATGGTCCTTGCTGACTTTCAAGTACCTCCCCACTCCCCACGGCAGCCTGAGATGGAGACGGAAGCCTGAACAGGGAGGTAGCACGCGGACAGCAAGAAGTGTCTGGGTGGGGGTAGGTCACAGTGATAGAACCAGAGCACAGCGGATGTTGAGGGAGAGGTGCTGAACTTGTGAGCATCTCTGCAAGCGTCTGAATTGCAGAAGCCCCCATAACAAAGAGTATAGAGTGGATCAGAGGCCCAGGTCCATTCTCGGCCATCCTTGGCTGAACAGGGACCTGTATCAGTGAACGGCATGTCCCTGCTCAGGATGTCCCTGCTCAGGATGTCCCTGCTCTGTGCTCCTCCAGCTCTACTTCCTAACCCACGTTTGACTCTACTCAGGAAGGTGCACTTCCTCCTCTCTTTCACATGTCCTTCTTTGCTCCTCAGGTGCAGTTGACTTGGTTGTTTGTTTCTCCTCTTGCCCCATCTCCTAAGAGAGCAAGCTCTTCATCGGGTCAAGGTTAAGGGTCTTTCTTTCCCCCCAGGGGTCCATCCTAGGCCTTTGCCCTGCCACTCCATGACTTTCTTCTTTCATGGGAGGCACACTGACTTCTTCTGTGAGTATATGGGTCTTTTTGGCTGAAAACCTGCAAGGGAGATATATCTGAGCCCTCCTATGTTTGCAAATGTGTCCAAGCTGGACTGGCTGGGACCAGAATTCTATATTTTAAAAGTGTTTCTTCTGAGTCTTGCAGCATCGCAGTTACCTNNCAGCAGAGTGCTCTGGGGAGCTCTAGTGCCACCTTGCATTACTTGTGACCAGTTTTTCCTCCTGGAATCGAGCTTCCCTGAGTCCCCAGGAGCCTGAAGTTTGCTGTGAATACCCAGTGAAGGTCCAGATCCTCTGCTCTAGGAAATTTTCTGGTATTATTTCTTGGGTTATTTTTTTATCCTCCATTTTCTGTTTTCTCTTCATAGAATTGCCCTAAAACGCATTCGACCTATATTTGCCCACTGAATCTCATTCAGTTTTTCTTTTTGTTTTTCTTTCTGGAAGATTTTCTTGACCTTGTTTTCCAACCCTTCTATTGATTCTTTTAATTTTAGCAATTCTATTTTTAATTTCTAGACACACTTTCTTGTTCTCTGGTGACTCCTGGGTCATAGCACCCTGCTGTTGTTTGAAATCCACTCTATCCCTGGGTGCACTGATTAGAATTTTCCCCTAATTTCTGACTATTTGTGACCCTCCATCTGCCTCTTCTTGAATGACTTCCTTTGTTGTCTGCACTGGTGCCTTTTTCACATGTGTGGTGGCTGCTGGTCAACTTTTCGGGGGCAGCGGGCTTAGGGTTCTGCTGCAATGGCACATGTCAACTGGCGGGTCCCGAACCATCAAGCAGGAGCTGCCCTGGGCTCCCATATGCCAAGAGTAGAGACCCTTTCTCTGGATGTTTCTCTACTCCCTACTCTCCATAGGGCCTGCTCCTCAGTCACTGTCATTCTGGAGGGGAGTGAACAGTGTCTGCATGTGGCTCACTGAGTCTGCTATGTAAAGATGGTTGGGCAGAGCAGGGAGAACAGTGGTCTCTGGTGATGAAGCAGCAGCAGCTGATGCTGCCCGAGTTCCAGCCTCTTGGAAGGTGTGGTAGGCTGTGCAGGATACAAACCTGCTGAGACGATTGCAGAGAGGGCAGGACACAGCTCCAGGTGTGTGTTAGGCACAATCTAGCTGCTGGGCTATCCTTCGGTACAGACATGGCATTCTCTGCACAGAGCAGGGACAAAACAGTCAGGCCACGCCAGAGTGGTTTTGTGGCTCCAAGAAAACACCTGTGTTGAACTGTCTCATCTTTTCTAGCTCCTCACCTGAATCACAATGACCCAGGCCAGACATACAGGCTGGCTACACCAATCTTGGGTGTCAGACTCTAGGCTAACTTCTGGGGAGGCAGGACATTAGCCCCAGCCCAAACCTGGCTAGGGACACCTCAGTGGGGATTCCAGGCTAGAGGCAGCACTGGATNCTGGAGAGGTGGTGCTGGCCCAGCATGATTCTCACATTGCTGGTGTGGTGACAGACTTAGGGGCCTGGCCTCTTCTCCAGCTATTCTAAAAGTGAGTGGAGCCTACATCTGAGCCTCAACCCTTAGCCAGCCCAAGGAACAAGGCTTGCTGCATGGGATCAAGGAGGCCAGAGTAGCTATCCATCTGCCCTGTGATCCCTGGGGGCTTGGGTAAGGTTGCAGGGATCCTGGGGCACAAATTATGTGCCTAGTCCTCTGGCCTCACTCTTACCCTATTGGGTTTTGCCATGCCTCAGGACCTTTATGTATGGAGTAGAAGTAATGATCACCTATTCACTATGCAATGGGGTGTCTTGGTCACTGTTCTATTGTTCTGTTGCTGTGAAAAGACACCATGACCAAGTCAACTTGTATAAAAGAAAGCATTTAATTGGGGGCTGGCTTACAGTTTCAGAGGCTTAGTCCGTTATCATCATGGCAGGGANCATGGCAGCAGGCAGGCATGGTGCTGGAGAAGTATCTGAGAGCTGCATCCTGATTACCAGAGAGAGAGAGAAAGAGAGAGAGAGAGACTGGGCCTGGGTTGGGCTTTTGAAACCCCAAAGCCACCCCCAGTGACACACTTCCTCCAACAAGGCCACACCTCCCAATCCTTCTAATCCTTTCAAATAGTGCCACTCCCTGGTGACCAAACATTCAAATATGTGAGCCTGTGTGGGCCATTCTCATTCAAACCACCACATGGGGGTTGTACCATAGGGAGGTCATGAAACCCTCGGCAGAGAGCTGTCCAGGAATGTTCCTTTCTTTCCTTCATCCTTCCTCTGTCCTGCCTGTCCTACTGAGCTTCCAGTGAGGTTGGAGTTATGGTGGCCGTGACATTGCCTCCCTAGGAAACAGCTGCTCATTCAAGACACTTCTGAATGGTTTCAAACTTCTGGTGCTGGAATGGAACCTCCTTGGGACAAGGCCACTGCTCACTGACCTGTGATTCCCTGCCTTTGTGTGAAGCTGGCTGCTCTCCATGTGTGCTCCAAGCTTGTCTCAGTGTGTTTTCCATCCAAATTCTTTGCTTGTAGCTGGTATAATGCTTATAGTGCTGATGGTGATGGTGGTAGTGGTGCTGATGATGGTGATGGTGGTGCTGATGGTGATGATGATAGTGGTGCTGATGATGGTGATGGTGGTAATGTCTACATTCTAGATCCTGAATGTCCCCCAGGGGTTCTTGTACTGAACACCTAGCCCCAGTCCATGGTGGGAAGTGGTAAAATCTTTAGAAAGTTGGCTCTAGGGGAAGAAGTTAAGTTATTGAGTGTGTGCCCTTGAAAGCTTATAAGACCCCATCCCCCTTCTTTCTCTTTTTGTTTCCTGGACTCCATGATGAGCAACTTCTTCTGCTGTGCACTTCTGCCGTGTTCTGCCTTGCCATGGGCCCAAACCTCTAAAACTGTGAACCTCCCTAAAAAGTTGACTCAGATTTTGTGACAGTGACAGAAAGCTGACTAACACCATGATGATGATAAAGAAGGTGTGGTAATGACAGCGATGATTGTGGCACAGTGATGATGGCGATTACGATGGTGGTGATGTTAATGACAGCTGATGATGGTGACAATCATAGTGACGATGGTGGTGATAGTGACAATAATGTTGGTGATGACAGTGATGATGATGGAGATGCTAACACTGATGATGAGAGCAGGAGATACCTGTAGCCCACTTTCAGTTTGTGATCCTGGCCATGGGTCTGCATAAGTAGCTGGTTCTGAGGTTATCAGAAGTGGTCCAGACCTTCCTGTTAATCAAAAAGAACTGCTTTCACCTTTTCTGGGCTATGTATTCTCACCTGTAATAAATCCTTTGTTTTTAACTGTGAATGTCTGTTAGCCAAGGCTAGACTCCTGATGTCTTGGGAAGTATGTCAGTGCTGACGTACTCGTGTCCTGGAAGCTCATGCTCCCAGGTCCTGCCCAGTCCAAGGACTGATGTTAGTTGGTCAGAGAAGCCTCAGTTGGACCTGGCCAGAGCTTCTGGAGTAGGTTGCAGCAAAGGGGTCATCAGAGCCCTATAAAATCCTGGAGGTGGTTATATTGGCATAGCAGGACCAACAGCCCAGCATACCCCCACCTAAACTAAGCCACTACCAACCCCAAATCCACCTCTCCTGGATTTGTCCCCTCATGAGTGCCATTATCCTTCCCTCTCAAATGGGGACTGACCGTTACTACTTCCTCCTGATACTTGGGACAGCTATTCATCTCTTCCTTATGAACAGTTTTGGTCTTTCGTCTTGTTTGTTCTTTTTCAAAAGTTTTTGAAAATGTAAGTGTATGAGTGTTTTGCCTGCATGTATTATGTGAACCATATGCATGTCTCATGCCCTTAGAGGTCAGAGGAGGGCATGAGATATCTGGGAACTAGACTTAGAAATGATTGTGGCCGGCTACATGAGTGCTAGGAACCAAAGTGGATCCTTCACAAGGACAACAAGTGCTTGTAACTGCTAAGCCACCTCTCCAGCCCCTGTTTGTGAGAGACCACTGTGCTCGGTCTGCCCAGCCAAGTGTGTTTGGTGGGAACAGTGAATGGTCTTCTTTGACCCTCAGGTTCCTTTTCCTTAATGAGGTGGCTGAGTGGCCTTGGCTGGGCCCTCATGAGTGTAAAGATAGCAACACTGCACACAGTAGGTGTTCAGTCACAAAGCAGGTTGGCAAACTTCCTGTAAAAGGGCCCAGCATTGTGGGCCACACCATGCATTGTTTCAGCATCACTGGACCGAGAGCAGCTATGGATCATGGGTGAACACATAGATGTGGCTGCATGCCAAAAATCAGCTTAATACTAATGTTAACAGCCAGCTCTTGGGCCAGGTTGTCCGGGGCCCCTCAGCCTTCTAGCTCCATGGACTCAGTGCTCTGGCCTTTGAGGATAATTCCAATAGGAACATCTAGCTGAAGGGGTTGTACGTTCCCTCTTGGATCCCTTGTTCCCACTGGCACTCCCTGCCTGTCCTGCTGCTGCCACTGGCTCTGTGACAGAGGTCACTGGAGACTGCGGTAGCCCAGTTCAGGAGGGTGTGCTGAGGTGCCATGACCTTCTCCAGTGGGTCTTGTATGCCTGCTTCCTTCTTGATGAGTGGCCAAGAGGCACAGAAGGTGGGTCCTAGAAGGTGGGTCCCAGAAGCTGCAAGCTGACAATGGCCTCAAGACCCACCCATACTTTTTTTTTTTTTTTTATAGCAAAGTAAGTTCAGCCTGGGCAGAGGCCACCTCCCTGCTTGGTTGATCATGTTTTACAAATGCAAGAACACATGGAGAGGTGTCACCTACTTCCTCTCACTTCAGGGTAGCAGACCCTCCTATAGGTCCTGAGGTCTCACAGCCCCCTCCTACCAACCCATTTTTGCCCCATGCCCAAGGGATACTGGCTTCTATAATATATTCATCCTGTTTTGCATACCGCATGTACTAACAACACATTTCTGTGTCTGCCCTCCCCACCCTTACTGCTTGTCCCCTAGCATATGTTCTTATCTTCCAGTTGAGGCCAAGTATATATAACTACCACATGCACCCCAAGTCTCATGTTCACCCTGTGTGCTGACACTCCAGGCCTCACAGGTCAACAACAGATTCAGGGATAGGGTAGGAGACCCAGGTCTCAGTCTGGGATGCTGTCCCAGAAATAGATATGAGGCACAGAAGGCAGAATGCAGAACTATAGACCTGCCAGGCTAAGCACTCCATCCAGGACAGCATCAGGATGGGCAGGAGGGGTGGGGGCATTTATGTGGCAGTCCTGGGGCTTAGATTATGGCCTAAGGAGGTCTCCTTCATAGGATACCTATGGTAGGGATATGCCAGTCATTGGTTAGTTCCTCGTTAGTGTCCCTGGGGACTGAAGCCTGGACTGGAAGATGGATTGAATTAGCAGTGGTCCCTGGGGACCACAAAAGCCTGGGGTGGGAGGCAGGTAATTAGGCAGCATGTATTTGCTGGCCACCTGATGGGGGCCACTAGCTTCTTGTTGAGAAGAGGACCCTGAAGTCTCCAGATTTGATGGGCTTCAGCCAGGCAGAACCTCTAGGTGCTTGGCACCATGGGCCCACAGAGCAGAGTTCACAGGGCAGTGTCTGGGAGGTGAGAGTATCAGGGTAGAATATATTGCTGGACCTGGTGAGGCTCTGGAGCCCTTTAGGTAATGGAACTGGGGCCAAAAATGAATTCCTAGAAGAGATTGGCAGCACACACCTGTAATCCCAGCTACTTGGGAGGCTGAGATAAGAGTATTACAAGTTAAAGGACAGCTTGAGCAACTTCATGTCCCTGTGTCTCAACAATAAAAATGAAAGGGCCAGACATGGTGGTGCACGCCTTTAACTGCAGCACTCAGGAGGCAGAGGCAGGTGAATTTCTCTAAGTTCTCTGGGGACAGTCAAAAGCCATTTCCAGCAGCTCTGCTCTGGTTGCAACATGACGTCCAGCAGCCAGAACACATGCAAGGCCTGTTTCCCCACTGCTCATGGCTGGGCCTAAGGCACATCAGCTNGGGTCCTGTATCTGCCGGTCGTGGTAGTGACCTTACCAATATCAACCTTGCCTGCCTGTTTTGCTCTATAGTCAAGATCAATAAGAAACAAGGCCTCAAGGGACCAGGACAGATGCTGATGACCACACCCCCAGAGACACAGGGTGGCCTTCCTCTGTGGAAGCTGCTGCCGTCTTCCTGCCCCAGAAAGCACAGTGTGAATGCAAGCTGTCACTGCACGTGTCTCTGAACCCAAGAATGGGTGGAAGGTGGGCAGTGTGTGTGAGAGATGAGTGAAGATGAGG
>LZPO01099512.1:966306-1006142 GCA_001675575.1 Neotoma lepida | reverse complement strand
CCAGGGAAGGTGCCTTGACTCCGCAGTGTGGAGATGACATCGGTCCCTCCACCCTCTCCCAGAGCTATTTCTGGTCTTGTATGCTGAGCTATTCTGCCTTGTAACTGTGGTCTCTTCTGGACTGCCTCAGCAGGCAGCCCCTGCTACAGCCTTCTGACTCCAGCTCAGTATACCTATGGCGATATCCTCCCAGCCGTAGATAGCATGGGAGATCCCTGTGCCCCAAGGCCTTTCCAGTAGGCCAAAAGTCCAGCACTCACTGGCTGTTCTGGCCACATAGCAGTTGTCCTTCATGAGCTGGCTAGGCTCTCCTTAACAGCCCTCCAGGTACACACACCCTACCCTGACCTCCCCTTCCTTTTAAAGTTCCTCAGTGTAGGAGCAGGGCTTCGCTACTTACTGCCTCAGTTTCCTGATCTGTAAATAGATGATGGTGATGGAAAGAGGAGACTGTGGCACTGACTCGAGGCTTTTGTACCAGTGGGTAGGCTCCTCCAAAGTCTGTGGGGGAAGTCTTTGAGAGAGATGCCAGGACCCAAGGGCACCCAGCTGGTAGAAGGACGAAAGTCAGTGCCCTGGGTCTATGAGGCTGTCAGCCTACACTGTCGCTCGCCTCATCAGGTGAGGACAAGAGGACATCCCCACAGGATGTCGGGCTAGGCTAGGGTGACAGTGGAGAGAATGCAAGAACGCAGTAGGCTGGGTAGATGCTAAAGAAGGCAATCTCAGCTCAGCAGCTCACTGGGCTGCTGAGGTGAGCTGCTGACCTCAGCAGTGCCTGCCTGCTGGCTCAAGTGGCTGCTGGGCAAGGCCCCAGAAGCCTCCACACCACCTGGCCCCTCCCTTTCCCTTTCTCCCTCTTCACATCCTCTGGTTCCCTGGCTTCTTTCCCTCTGCCCCTGCCCTCTTTCTGCCTCCTATTTCCTCTCTTTCCATCTCTCCCATCTCCCTCTTCCTCCCTCCCCCTCTTCCCTCCTCAATGAATGTGATTCTGAGCTCTTGACTCAAATGAGCTCTTGGTGTGGATGCCGAGTGCCCAGTGCAGCCCAATGGCTGTATCCTGCCTGATCAGGCTGCCCCAGGTGGAGGAGGACCCCAGGGTCTGTATCCAGTTATTGCCCTCCCCGGGAAATCTCCAAGCCATGTGCACTAGAATGCCAGCCCTTTCCCGCTATCACCTCATGTCCCTGTGGCTCCCTAGATGACCTGAGCTAAGCCACTGGCCATGACCCAGTTCCAACAGCCAGTGAGTTCCCCATGGAAAAGCCCTGGAGGAGACCCACACACAAGTCTGATGAAAACTGACTTGGGTATAGCTGGAGAAATACCACTTTGTGCATAGCTTGTAAGGCTGGCTCAAGTGGCTGCAGGGTCCTGAGGTGTCTCTGCATGGATTCCATGTGAAAGGGATGGCCCCCCAGGACCACTTTTTGCCCATGTGTGCATGCTGGGTGCCTTCTGAGAATGGAAACATGAAAGAGACTGGTTGAGTGTGGCAGGTGGAGGCTACAGGGGAGCAAGAGGGCCAGGCTGCTCCCCAGAAGGAAGGCCGTCTCAAATGAGAGTCTGTGAGCAGATTTAGGAGTGAAAACAAAGTGAGTATGGAAGGGGTCCAGTCCTGAAGTTCAGAGGCCTTGTGCCTCAAAGCACTGCAGCAGCCATAAAGATGAGCCAGAGCAGGCCGTGCAAGGTGGCAGACAGAGAGAGACTGAATATGGCAGTCCTGGGGTGGGGTCAGGGAACGTCCTCACCGCCTGGTCAGGTGTCCGGTGTTTCCCCAAAACCCTGCTGTGAACACAAGCTATGCTGCAAAGTTGGGTTTGATTATCTCATAAAAAGATGCCCCCTCATGCTTGCTCAGCGCAGGGGTTGTCATGGAGACCAGCGGGCAGGCCCCAAGGGGGGCCAGGCTGGAGCCAATTACTGTGCCTTCAGCAGAAGAGCCTACCCCAGCCCCTGTGCTGACAGGGTGGGTGAGAAGGGCCGCCTCTCAGAAGTTGATTTCCAACAGGAACACAGCTGTGTCTTTTACCTTCTGCCTGGCAAGAAGCACCAAATAGCCACTCCTCTGATTGTCCACCTTCCTATTGTGGCTGAGCCTGGAACCCACTGACCCTAGCTGAGCTATCAATGGGCAACCTCAGGACTGGAAGCTACAGTCTACCACTGCTGTGGTGGATGGCACAGAGATTGGTGGTACCTTCAGTGTATGTGAGGTCTGGTTATGAGCATGGTATTCTGCATAATAGGCAGTCTGTGGCATGGCAGGGCTGATAATATGCCCCCTCCCCAGTCACCCATAGTAGTAAAATCTCCAGCCTGGCCCTGGGTGCATGAAAGCCCCCCCCCACCACCACTTACCCAGCCTTGGGTCCTGAGGTCAGAACCAGGAAGTGCTGTGCACATGGTATGGTGTGACATGTCCCTTTGTGACAGCAGTTAAGGCATCCTGGGGTGCTGATGCGGCCACACCCCACATCCCAGGGAGGGCATGTAGGAAGAAGGTGAGAGGCTGGTCAGACAGAGCCTCTGGCCCAAGTGCAGCCCACACATGGCCAGCCTGGGGTGGGGGCAGGGCGGGCATCCATGGATTGGGGGCTCCTGGGCCTGACTTGCCACCATAGCTGCTAACAAATGACCCCAGGCCCAGCAAACCCAAGCTCATTGAATAAAGTCACTAAGTCTGAAAAGAGGGCTCCCAGAGCCTGAAAGCTTGCTGAGCTGTTAGGCTTGCCTGGCCTGTGAGGCTCCGGAGTTGAGCAACAGACTGCACCACACAGACAAGGACCCTTTGTGGTAAGGGGCCCAGTGTGGAGTAGAAGTCCCCAGAGGTCAAGGCTGAGTAGGGAAGGCTGGCTCCTGGTCTTTTCCCACCTCCAAGCAGTTAGCCAGCCTAGGCCTCCTGTCTGCAGAATCCTGCTCTTAGCTAGCTGCCAAGAAAGGTGTTAGCTGTCAACACAGGTGTTAGCTGTCAATGACGGTGTTAGCTGATAAGCCATAAGCCTCCCAGGGGGATTCACATTTTAATAGACTCACTCCTGAAAGAGCCTTCCGCATTCTGAAGGGATGGGGCTCCAGTGACAGGCCAAGGAGCTTTTTCCTAGGAATGTGGCACCCCAGCCCTAGTCCACTGCCAAGTATATAAGGCCCTTGGCCACACCCAGGTATATCTGGCCCTAGGGACCTAGGATGGGGCCTGATGCCTTGAGACTACCAGGGAAGTAGGATGGTAACAGGGCTGGGCAGGAAGGCTGGGAAGGGATGGAGCAGAGAATGAGGCCGGGGGAGGAGGCTGTAGAAGGTGTTCAGAGCCAAGTCAGGAAGTGCTTAAAAGGGAAGTTGTGTGGAGGAGGGAGAAGCCTGCCCTGGGGGCCTGGGAAAGGCCCTCCCTCCCCACCTTCCCCATTCCCAGACTCCTCTTCCTCAGATAGCAGAGGTGCTAGTAAGGAGACCTACCCCGGGCCTCAGGAGACCCTTACAGACAAAGCCCTTCAGGGGCTCAAGCATGGCTCCCATTTTGGCATGAGGGGGTTTCCTATAGTTCCAGCTGCTAGAGGTGGTCAAGAGCTGTAGGGGCCTGGGCAGGGCGTGGACTGTGAGCCTCAGCCCCTCCTTTGCAGCCTGGGCCAAGGGATCTGGTAGGCCTAGGGATGAGTCTCAGGCTGCTCCTACAGTGTTTTTCAGACTCCCCTTTTTCCATCTTAACCTGTAGCCTGGTGGGGCTGAGTTCGGCAGACCAAGGATAAAGCTAAGACAAACAGCAGCCGGGTCCCAGGGGCTGGGTGCCCTGGGGTCCTGAGATGGTGTATGCAGCCACTCCAGAAGGCCTTCACATATGTGTTTGGTGACCGACTAGGGTGACCCTATGGGGGTGAGCAACAGTGCAACAGTCATGCCAGCAGGTGTGTGAGGTAGGGTGGCATGAGGGTTGGGGATGCAGACATGATTGATCACCAGCGTAGAATATGTGCCTCCAAGGACAACTTACCGCCCACTATTGTCTGTATGTCGTGGAAGGCAGAGGTTCTACAGCCTCANTCCCAGGGTTGGCAGCCTTTGAACCCTGCCCAGTTCCCTGAGGCCAACCCGAGGAGAGCTGGTTCCAACATCAGCTTCCCACCTCTTAGGGCCCCGGTCTCATCACCTTTTTCCTCTGCCTACAGGAAGCCGGCTGCTGGCATGGGTGTTATGGCTACAGGCCTGGAGGGTAGCAGCACCATGTCCTGGTGCTTGTGTGTGCTACAGTGAGCCCAAGGTGACAACAAGCTGCCCCCAGCAGGGCCTGCAGGCTGTGCCCACTGGCATCCCAGCCTCCAGCCAGCGAATCTTCCTGCATGGCAACCGCATCTCTCACGTGCCAGCGGCCAGCTTCCACTCATGCCGAAATCTCACTATCCTGTGGCTGCACTCTAATGCACTGGCCCGGATTGATGCCACTGCCTTCACTGGCCTGACCCTCCTGGAGCAGCTAGACCTCAGTGACAACGCACAGCTTCGTGCTGTGGACCCCACCACCTTCCATGGCCTAGGCCACCTGCACACACTGCATCTAGACCGATGCGGCCTGCAGGAGCTGGGTCCCGGCCTGTTCCGTGGACTGGTAGCTCTGCAGTACCTCTACCTACAAGACAACAATCTGCAGGCACTGCCTGACAATGCCTTTCGTGACCTGGGCAACCTCACACACCTCTTTCTGCATGGCAACCGTATCCCCAGCGTGCCTGAGCACGCTTTCCGTGGCCTGCACAGTCTTGACCGCCTCCTTTTACACCAGAACCATGTGACTCGCGTGCATCCACATGCCTTCCAGGACCTTGGCCGCCTCATGACCCTCTACCTGTTTGCCAACAACCTCTCCATGCTACCCGCAGAGGTCCTAGTGCCCCTGAGGTCTCTGCAGTACCTGCGACTCAATGACAACCCCTGGGTGTGTGACTGCCGGGCACGTCCACTCTGGGCCTGGCTGCAGAAGTTCCGAGGTTCCTCATCAGAGGTGCCCTGCAGCCTGCCCCCACGCCTGACTGGCCGTGATCTTAAGCGCCTGGCTGCCAGTGACCTAGAGGGCTGTGTTGTGGCCCCAGGGCCCTTCCGCCCCATCCAGACCACTCAGCTCACTGATGAGGAGCTACTGGGCCTCCCCAAGTGCTGCCAGCCAGATGCTGCAGACAAAGCCTCAGTGCTGGAACCAGGGCGGCCAGCTTCTGCTGGTAATGCACTCAAGGGACGTGTGCCTCCTGGTGACACTCCACCAGGCAATGGCTCAGGCCCACGGCACATCAATGACTCTCCNTTTGGGACTCTGCCCAGTTCCGCAGAACCCCCACTGACTGCTCTGAGACCTGGGGGTTCTGAGCCACCAGGACTGCCCACCACGGGTCCCCGAAGGAGGCCAGGTTGTTCCCGAAAGAATCGCACCCGCAGCCACTGCCGTCTGGGCCAGGCAGGAAGTGGAAGCAGTGGGGCCGGAGAAGCAGAGGGTTCAGGCGCCCTGCCTGCTCTGGCCTGCAGCCTTGCTCCTCTGGGCCTTGTACTGGTACTTTGGACAGTGCTCGGGCCCTGCTGACCAGCCACCAGCCACCAGGTGTGTGTACATATGGGGTCTCCCTCCATGCCGCCAGCCAGAGCCAGGGACAGGTTCCGTGGGGCAGGCCAGGCCCTCCCTGACAGATGCCTCCCCACCAGCCCACCCCCATCTCCACCCCATCATGTTTACAGGGTTCCGGGGGTGGCGTTTGTTCCAGAACGCCGCCTCCCACCCGGATTGCGGTATATAGAGATATGAATTTTATTTTACTTGTGTAAAATATCGGATGACGCGGAATAAAGAGCTTTTTTCTTACACTGTGGCCTCTTGGGCTGCGGTACTGTGGGTGGTGAGAAACGAGGGTGGGTCCCAGCATAGCGTCTTCTTCAGACACTGGCACAGAAGGCCTGAGAGGAGATAGAGCTGCCCACCCTCACTGGTGGGGCAGTTTGGGCTGAAGTGGGGGTGGGGGTTCACATACAGGAGTGAAGTGACATTCTCACCATCCTCCAGCTGTCCCAGTGAGTTTGTCCTGTAGCTGACATCCTTGAGCTCAGCNGACTTCTCTGAAAGCTGGGTTGACTACTGCCCAGCTCTGCATAGCTCTGAGGAGGCATCTTTGTGGGGACATCTNCTCTGGGATTGTCCAACCCAGGAGGCAGCTGAGAGTGAGATGTAAAGCCCATGCTCCCATTGCTGGAGGGTGACCAGGAATGAGGTGGCTCCAAGGGAGATTTCAAGACCATGCAAGGGCTGTGGGCACCTTCATATCGCTGCCCCAGGTCACATGCCTGGGTGCCTCACACACCCACAGCCCTTGAGGATCCACGTGCCATGAACACACGTGAGCACCTAACAGACACACATTGCAGAACAGAGCCACACAGTCACACGTGTGTATGCATGTGCTTAAAAACAGCACAGGCAAGAAGATGCATGTGTGATTCCCTGAGGCCTGGGCTGGAAAGGCCTCAGAGACAAAAGGGAAAGAGCCACTTGGCCAGAAAACTGTGGGTGGAAGTAGTGGTGAGGGGCACAGGAAGGGGGTCTGCCTCTCCCACAGGGCAAGAGCTGGGAGAAAGGGAGGAGAAAAATGCGGGACTGGGGGAGGGAACCGGGGGAGCCAGATGGCCATGGGGGCGGCCAGGGATCCAGAAACTCGGGGAGGAGGCTGGGTTGGGGGAAATGTGCTTGCAGTTACCATCTGAGGAAGGACTGGGGACAAAGGTAGGGTGCTGAGGCCCTGTCTGGCTTTGCCCTTCCTCAGCAGGGAGCTTCTTCCAGGAATCCCCTGCCTGGGCCTGCTGGTGATACCGCACATACCCACATGGCTGTTCACGTTTATAGTGCACTTTATCCTTCTGCACAGTGGACTCTGGCCTGAGCTTCAGGCCCGGGCATCACTGCTTGTCCCGAGGCTGGGAATGCTGCAGTTGGAGCAGGTCTCACAGGCGAGATCACTGCTTACCTAGGGTCTGCCAGCTCCTCTCCCTCCAACACCTTGTCTGCCCTCACAGCCCTAGCAGAGGCGGCTCAATGTACAGCCTGGAAGAAGACAGCTACCATCAGCACTCCCCAGAACCCTGGGAGGCTGCTGGCCTGCACCTGGTGGACAGGGGTCTTCATCGACTCCTCCCATCCCCAAGGANCTCCTGCCTACTTGAGAAGACCAACCCAGCCTGCTGAGTCCAGGGGAGGGCAGAGCTGGGAGGCAAGGCTATGTTTTCCAAAATGTGAGTCAGGACCATTGGCAAAGAACCTTACGGGCCATCTACAGCAGATATTGGCACTTTTGGTGGCTTACAGGACAGAGGGTCCCATCTCAGTTCACATGCCTTTAGGAACAGGGAGTTCACTATCTATGCTAAGCTTACTCCACACTGACAGGCACTGTCTNGCCTCAGGCCACTTTCTGTTTCTCTTATGAACATCTGGCCCACAGGTGGGCATTGGAAGCCAGCCCCCAGTGATGGCAAAGAAAGCTGCTATGGGACCACATGCTGTATTGTAACTAGGCTAACAGCCGGAGATGCATCACTTGGGTCCTGCCTCTACAGACCACGCTGTCCCTTGTCCCTGTACACTCCCCTCCCCAGAGAAAGAAATCTGGGACATGTGGAGTGGGGACAATGGTCTAGCCAGGCTGTTAATGAAGGTGGTATGGAGGCTAAGGATGAGGCAGGGGACAGAGTATGCAGGCAATGGTTGGAGGTGTNTGTGTGAGAGAGAGCATGCATCGCTTTTCACTGTCTCAAGGGGAAGTGGGCAGGGTCTAATTTCTGAGGTGGCTCTTCTGGCAGTGGTGTACACTGTGGGGCCTGCACACAGGAAGGGGCCAGACCTGAGGGGTGGGTGATCCAGAAGGCAGGGGATGTGTTTCAAGTTGGACTTGACAGGATGGTTGGAGGCGGTGGGCAGGGCTCCCAAGCGTCTGCCCTAAGCAGCCTGCAAGGGGCGCCTGTCCCCAGGAGGGGGTTCCAAGAGGAGCGGCTTGTTGAGGCCCAGGAGACATCTGGGCGGGGGTGTCGCGTGGGCTGTGCAGGCTGAGCTCAGGAGAGGGGCCCGGCTGGAGGACACATTTGGGAGTCGTGAGCATTTGGGTGATATTTACAGCCCAGGAATGGATGAGATCACCGGCCGATGGTGGGGAGAGACCTGAAGAGGGTGGGGGTTGGGCCAAAGCCCCAGGACTCCACTCTGGCCCACCATAACCCCTCTTTACCCCTACCCACCTAGACTTGGTTCAGCTGGCTCCCTTAGGTAAACTTCTGGGCATCAATTGGGCCACTGGCTAATGTCCAGCCTGGGTCTCTGGGTCCCTGAGGCTTGTGCAGGAAGCTAATTAAAGCCATGCACAGCACTGTAGAGAGTGTCAGCCCCCCTCCTTAGGTGCCCACTGTTTTACCATGGACACACCTGGCCCCCTTCCAAGGTTTCTAGGCCAACCACAGGTCTCCCTGTGATAGAATCCTTCCCTGTTCATAGGCCTGGCTCAGTGTCCCAAGCCCTGCCAAGGCCACATCACTGAGCTTAATTTCTAGAGATTGACGTCTGGAGCCTGGCTCACAGTGGCTATAGCTACCCTGGGAAATGGGTCTAGAGCAAGCTGCCAGGCTTAGAGCTGGGATCTCCTAAGGTCACTCAGGACCCTAGGGGGGTGGTGAGGTATGCTTGCAGGTCCTCAGGAGACTGAGGTGTCCCAGAAGCTGCTTCAGGGCTACACAGTTGGACTTAAAGAAGCATCTGCCCCGTTTAATTCACTGGTAGGACTTGGCACAGTAATTGGGAGAATTATTTTTTAATCCTTAAGTTAGTTCTGAAATAATAGAATATGCAGCAGTAGGATGCCCAGTTAGTGTCCAGTGAGACTGANAACATGCCAGAAACATGTATGCAGAGAAGTGAGACTTTATCAGATCAGCTGGACACAGAGGGGAGCTGCAGNAAGGTGGGGAGCCCCTCCTCACAGTGGGGGGACGTGTGCTTTAGCCACAGGCCATGCCCCAGGTCTCTGCCTCCTTGGCATGGGGTGGAACCCTACATTCAAGGCCCCACAGGGACACTGCTGATATCCCTGGTGTGAAGACCAGAGGAATGAAGAGACATGTCTGAACAGGAATGGACCTGAGGTCACACTTGTTTGCATAACTGGCTATGAATTTAGCCTTGCCCCAGGACACTCTGGAACACAGAAATNTCACAGAAGTCTAGGTATCAATCTCTCCCCTTGTGCCGGGCAGCCTGGGATGTCATGTGGGAGGGAAGACAGCACTCTAGGCCATGGTGACTATGTGACCACTGCAATTACTTGTCTGGTCATATGGCCCCAAAGTCATCTCAAGCCACTGTGGATTTAGCCTTAAAATTAGCGTCTCCATGCTGCCTGAGCCTCACCACACAGCCGCTCATGCTCCAAGGCCAACCCATAGCCTGTCTTCTTGGCCCTTACACTCTAGGTTTGGGTGGGGCAAGGGGCCTCCAAGGTCATGTAGCAAATGGTAGGAGGGAACCATACTAGGCCCAGCCGGTTATCAGTGCACACCTACCTCACTTCTGTGGGCACACCAGCAGGGCAATCCACTTGACATCCTGAGACACACACACACACACACACACACACACACACACCTACATCTACCTCCCTGGCTCAAATAACATATTACACATGAGGGCTGCCAGGCTGCACAGTATCAGCAGACACCCAGCTCCCATTTGGATCCTGCCCTCTTGGCCAGTATTGTGGCTGGACCTGGAGAAATGCCCTTCGTGCTTCAGCACAGGCAAGGAGAGGCAGGGTCCCATTCATCTGGGCATCTAGCTGGTTCGTGCCTCTATTAGGCACCGACTATGTTCCAATGGAAGCCACAGAAAGGAAGGCTTCCTGAGGGCTGACATGCACTGCTTGGGGTTGCCAAGGCAAGCATGGACCTGGCCTGCTGCAGGGTCTAGCATGTGTGAAGGAGGAGTAGCCTATTATTCTCTCATGTGGACCAGCCTCAATTCTCCTAGACAAAGCAAAAGGGCAGAGGACTGCTCCCTTGCGGACCCAGCATGGCGTGGTCTGCCCCTCAGTTCTCCAGAGCTGCTCCTGTGCGTGCTGGGGCCTCATTAAACCCACCACCGACCGGCCCAACAAACACGAGGGATTGGGAGGCCTCCTATTTGTCTTCACAGAGAACTGTGCAGAGATTTATGGGCAATAAAGGAACATCCATCTCAGGGCGGGAAGAGGAGCGGCAGCCGGGCAGCCCCCTCCTCACACCAGAGCACTCGAGTTGCATTAATGATGCCGCCAAGGCTTTGCAGAGCTGCTGACAAAGGAGAGAAGGTAAACGTGGACAATTAGAGGAGGATGAAGCCCTCGCAGGGTGAACTCTGCACCCAGCTGCCAGCCAAGCCACCCTGTGAGGATCTGGGGACACTGAACTGAGCCAGTGATTTGGGGCCCAGGTTCTGGGGCAAGGCCCAGCCACTGTCTGATACAGTTGCCTCACAATTATTTTTGAAAAATGATGGAGGTGAGAGAGACAGAGAGGGGGAGGGGAACAAGAGGGCGGAACTTGTGCCTCTGGCCGAGCTGTGGATTTCTGGGTAGCAGCTGGTGTGCTGCTAGGCAGAAGGTGTAAGGGGTTTGGGCTGCAGGTGCCCAGGGACTCTGCTTAGCTGCTCTCCCTAGGGTTGCTTCATTTTGAGGCTTTCTGGTCAGCCCTCCCTGGCTGTGCCATCCTCTCTACCCAAGATCCATCTCACTGCTGTCACCTGTCGGCCTGGTTACAGCTGCACTCTCCCTCTGCTTCCTCTAACTAGCGTGTAAGCTTCTGGTCTGTCCATCTGTCCACCTGCCATCTATTCCATTCACTAGCCTGTCCCTATTTCTCCCTCAAAGGCTCTGCTCTCANGGAGTGACCATGGCCTTCATGCCACCTCATCCCCAGCCAGTACCTTCCAGGAGCCTGTCTTTCCCAGTTCCACACAAGAAACCCTTCAGACGTGTAGAGGGACAAGTTGTCCATAAGTCCTTGACCACAGCAGGGACTCCAGCCTAGGAAGTTGTACGTGGTCCTTATTGCCGCCCTCCAGAAAGCCTATGAGAGTGACTCCTTGGGTCCCTCTTGACCCCACCACTGGGTCTGGCCTGTTCAGAGGCCCGAATGAGGTCCATGGATAGTGTCACCCCACCTACCCAAGTGAGTCAGGGAGGCTGCACTTGGGGGTTGGATGAGAGGATGAAAGTTGCACCCAGCCTACTCCCTGAACTCAGGCCAGCAGCTGACTCTGAGGCTGTCACCACCTCTGTAGGTTTACTCTGTACAGGCTAGTCTCAGGGGGCAAATACCTTANATTCAGCACTACACAATAGAAGTAGGCCATACCTAGTGCACCTGCCACTTACCATTGAGGCAGCCTGGCACCTCAGCCAGCATGGAAGAGTCAATGCAAATACCACCCAGAGTCATCATCCCCCCTCCCCCCTCCACCAAGGGACTTAAGGGAGTCCTTAAGTCTTCACTAACCTTCACTAACCCATTTGCATACCCACAGGTACAGGCCCTCCTAGGCCAGCAGAAGGACAGAAACACAGCTGGCTCAAAGACTATAGGGACAGACAACTGTGAAGGGAAGTAGACTGGCAAAGCTCTCTCCCTGGAGTTGCTGCACTTAGCTGACACAGACCCCCCCGTCCCCCCAGGACTGGTTAAGTGAGGCCTGTCCTACTCCAGTTTCAGTTCTNTGAGACCTGAACCTGTAGGCAAGGCTCACCAGACCAAGGTGCTGGGACCGGGTAGTCTTCGTGCCTAGGCCAGCACTGGAGAGTCTCCAAGATGTAGGTCAGGCAGAGCACCTTCTGCATTGTAGGGAACAAATGGTGAACCATTCACTCTCAGCCTAGTGGACCCTGGGTGAGGGAAACAGAGCAAGACCTGCCTATAAGGCATGTGCCAGGCCAGGTCGAAAGGCAGGATTGCATGCTCATGGTTCAGGGTCTGGGGTCCCGTGTTTCCTTGCCCAACAACTGTGCCAGACTGCCAAGAAGCTGTGCCAGTCATCATAGCACCTTTACTGCCTCCAACTGGCTCTGGCTCACCGTATATGAAACAAGAGCAGCTCAGAGATGCAGGATTTGCCTTACAAAGCCAATGGAAGCAGTGGTACTCATGAGGACGGCTTGTGGGGGCTGGGGGTAGGGCTGTGTCAACACTGGGGAAGGAGACAACCTGGGGCTGGTCAGTATGAAGAGGAGTGAAGGAAGAAGGGCTCAGAGACCCTGATCTTGTCCCCCTGGTCCCTGGCACCTCCCCACTTACCATGAGATTGCGCGGAGCTTTGTGAGGCCTCTGGCCCAAACAGGAAATGGAGCACTGTCCTCACTTGTCAATCCCACAGCTTTAGGTGGACAAAGCCAGGGTGGGAGTGCCTAGAATCATCTGGAAGGTACCACCCATCCTCCCCCTGAGCCTTCATGGCACCTGGACCCTCACCAATGCCATCTTGTCTTCCATACCTTCCTGCCTTGGCTGTCCCCCACTACAGGGACTCCAAGTGTTGCTGGACTTCAGCCCTGCAGTCCCTCACCTCCTTAGGGAGGCCCAGGCTCCAGACCCAGCTAGGAACTCTGGAACTAGGAGGAGCTGAGCTTACTTCTGGAGTAAGGTGGCCCAAGGGTGACATGTAGGGAAAGGATGTTACATTAGGAGTGGAGTAGGCCAGTTCACTGGACAGACCNTGCAACAGGGCATGGATAGGAGTGCGGACCTGCCCTTCTGAAGCCTGTGGAGGTGACACTCCTGGGAGGGGGGTCTCCTCTGTGTGGGCTACCCACTGTGAGGACCTCCTTGGTGGACCCCCCCACAACCCATGAAGTCCACGTTTGCTGGCCTCAGGTCTCAGCCACCCTCTTCCTTCCATTTCTGCTTGCCTGTCTCAGTGTCAGCAGCACCTAACAGAATGTCCCGCCTGTGCTTCCTCCCGGAGCCCAGGCTGGAGGCTGTGACCACCTGTCCACTGAGGCAGGAAGCCCCAGCTCTGGCACTGTCCTATGTCTGGCAGATAATACAAGGAGATGCTTCCCAGCACCCAGGAGGCTGGTGTCCACCAGGCTTTACCCACAGACCTGACCCCTGACTGGGAGCAGCAGAAGCCTCTGCCTCTTAGACTCTACTGTCTATAGGTGCTCCTAACTTTGGTTCTTGTCTTTGCTCACAACCACTGCCTCTTCTGCAGTTGATTTCAATCTAGACAAGCCCAGGCATGCACCCTCAGCAGCCACCTGTGGAATTTGCCATGTCCTCCAGGGACCCACTCCCCAGCAGCTGACTATTTGCTAGCACTGTGGGGACTCTGGGTCCAGGCCAGATATTAATCCATAGGGAAGAGGAAGTCCACAGGGTCCTGTGGTCTGGCCTGTTTGCTGATACCCCACAGCCTGCTTCCTGGGACCCATGCCAGATCCTCAGACACTAGGGACCAGCTCCGGCAGGGAAAGGTGGGTTCTGGGGTCAGGTAATGACTGAGCAGCTCCCCTATCTCCACCTCACTATCACACATCTCCAGATAGTTCTAGAGACCTGAATTGGCAGAAGGGAAGATTAGTCACTGAGAGAGATCTGTTGTGAAGTCTCCCTCCTAGATCCCAAGCTGCAGGCTATGTANGTCCCTCCTCTGCACACTCGGCCTGAAAAGAGAATGAAAGGCACCTGTAATTAGGGTTTGTGAGTTGAGGAACTCCTAGGTATCACCTGGGACATCATACACAGCACCCAACCCCAAATCTCTGTGTGGTAAACTTGTGCCTTAGACCCCCATGGTTCCCTGGACTGTGGCGGAGCCTTCATAATTTGTGCTGCATGGGTCCCTCAGTTACATTCCCCTTGTACTTCTCCTCAGAACCCAAGGTGGACCTGCCTTCCAGTGTGCACTTCTGGTGCCTCTGATGTTGCTGGGTGGCAAGCTGAGCTTTGCTTCAGCTTGCCTGCAGGTGAACCTCCTGGGCCACCCCTCGTTGTCACCACTGTGCAATACTGTGAAACCTAAGCTNTGTGTAACCTTCCTGGACCCAAGAATTCCCTGTGTCATAGGCCCAGCATGCCCTGCCCCCACAGCTACCCTCCTAATTGGGCATTCTCACTGACAGAGTGCCACGCAGCTGTCTTGTTCTCATTCTCATTCTGTTGACGTTGGCACAATCTACTCTTTGAATCCTAGCAGTTATAGAGAGGCTGGAGCAGCTGAAATAGCTCCCAGCCCCTGGGGGCCCTTCAGTAGGTACAGTAAGGATTGCTCCTGGGCAGATGGAGATGGCAGATGGATATGGCCTCACTAGTTCAGGACAAGGCTTGGCCAGGCCCTGCAGTTCCCCAGACTCAGAGTCCAGCCCTAGCTAGTCAACATGGGACTAAGCCAGTGTGTGTTGTCAGCACGGACTGGCCCAGCCTGGATGGCGGGATAAGAAGGGCCCAGATAACCTACCTTTGGAAGCTGCAGAACTCCACAGGGTTTCCTGCCCCAGAACTATCTCCTCCCAACTCCACCCACCTGGTCACACAGCCTGGTCCACTGTTAACACGAGTCCAGCCAACTTTGCTAGCAGGCTNGAGCTAAGCCAGTGCCCTGGGTGGCTCTTATTCTGGGTACCATTGGAACACAGGCTTCAGACAAATTCAGCAGAACTCAGAGAAACTGTCAAGGCAAAGAGGAGAGGCATAGTCCAGGTAGACAGGTACATCTGGCTGGCCATCTGCTGCCAGCATTTTTGATGGTCACGTCCCCTCCTTGAGACTTAGTTCTTACCCTTTTAACATGATGTAATAGTAACAACCTCAGTGAAACCAGCAAGGATAGAAGCCCCAGGGCNGAGAAACTCATATACTTGATTAGGCCCTAAGACTCTATCTCCACANTGCCAGGAGACTGGGCTCTAGTCACAATCCATAAAGGCCAGGGCCAGGGCCAGGCACATGCCATGTTTGGGCAATTCTAGCACCAGCCTCCTGTTGTCAAGTTTCCCATCTCTTGGGGCTGAGATTTCAACAGTTTTAAAGATTATTTATTTTTGTGTGTATGTCTCTCTCTGTGTATGTGTGTGTGTGTGTGTGTGTGTGTGTGTGTGTGTGTATGCGCGTATACATAAATATAGGTGGCCAAGAATGCCAGAAGTTACAGGCAGTTCTAAGCCACATGATGTGGATGCTGGGAACGGAACCCATGTTCCCTGGGAGAGCAGTACACAAATCACTAAACCATCTAACCAGCCCAATTTCAACACACTTGATATATTTTGGGGTTTCCCCAGCATGTGCCCCCTGGCCAGGCCTGATTATTACCTAGACCTCTTCAGATATGAGTTCCTTCTGTTACCAAGCAGCCTGTCCTAAACCCAGCCTGGACTCCATCAACCCAGGACGCTCACTCAGGCATAGCTCCTGGCTGGGGTCCCTTTGATGAGTCCCAATGCCTAGGACCCCAGCTTCTTTCATGAGTACCTAGCTGCTTGAGAGGGCATTCCTCTNACATGCTAGTTCCAGAAAGCAACCTTGTGCNAGAATTTACTGTCCTCTCCAGATGCTGCTGGCCTTCACCTCTGAGTTCATAAAGATGGGTAAGAAAGCCGGGCAGTGGTGGTGCATGCCTTTAATCCCAGCACTGGGAAGGCAAAGGCAGGCAGATCTCTGTGCGTTCAAGGCCAGCTTAAGCTATCTAGTGAGTTCCAGGAAAGGCACCAAAGCTACACAGAGAAACCCTGTCTCAAAAAGCCAGGCAGATCTCTGTGCGTTCAAGGCCAGCTTAAGCTATCTAGTGAGTTCCAGGAAAGGCGCCAAAGCTACACAGAGAAACCCTGTCTTGAAAAAAAAAATGCCTTGTGTATTGTCCTGCATACTGTTATGNANTTCAGTGCCACTAAAATGTAACTATGTCACAAACAAAACTTCAATAGTCAATCACTTTCATAATTAATTTCTTACCTAATGATGTAACTAAAACCATCTGACTTTTTAAANAGAAGATGGATCCCACTTTGCAACCTCCCACCTACAGGGACATGGGTCACTTTCACCCCTGTTGTGCTCTGATGAGGAAACCACCCTAAGGCTTGGGAGCATTCAGCAGCCTTGGCTTTCTTCTCGGGCAGTATCCAGCCTGGCCTTGGGGTCCCTGTTACCAGAAGGCTCTGGCAGCAGAATCTCTGCACCCCAAGCTCAAAGATCTTTTCTACTGGGTGATGATTGTCACTGCTTACATTACAATTAGAAGCTGCTGTGGAGACTGGCAAATCCCAGCCTACTGGACGGTACCTAAGCTGTGGACTTCAGAGGAGTGCAAGCCTGGCCTGGAGAAGTATCCACATCAAGTCAGACTCTGGAAGTGGGCAGTGACCCCGTGCTGGCCCACAAAATGGTGAGAAAGTTCAGAAACAAGGCTCCTGTCCAAGAGCTGAGACCCCTGCTNGGATTAGGGCAAAAATCATCCAGAAATAGTCATCCTGGTGATGGGCATTTTGTAATGTGGGAGCAGAGGACCAGCTGTGGTCATCAGAAGCAGCTACAAGGGATCTGGGGCTCATAGAGGGGACAGCTGTGCCACCAGGAACTCACAGAAGTCCAGCCATCTTCTTCCCTACCCCTATGGGCCTCCTGGGGATAAGACATGTGTGCACAGGGAGGATGTTAGGCCAGGGAGTCACAGCAGCCCTGCCTGGCAGAGTCTCTACTTCTCCCATCAAAGCAAGAACCTGTATTCTTTTTACCAGAAAGTTGGGTCTTGAGGCAACGAGTAGCTGAAGGCCCTGATTCTGTCCTTCCAACCTCCAGGCTCAGGCCCCAGGACCTTTTATAAGTCATCATAATGGCCTGGCCGGGACTACTAGGTCAGTGGTTCTCAGCCTTCCTAATACTGCGACCCTTTAACACAGTTCCTCATGTTGTGGTGACCCTCAACCATAAAATTATCTTCATTGCTACTTCATAACTGTAATTTTGCTACTGTTATGAATCATAATGTAAATATCTGTGCTTTCTGACAGTCTTCGGGACCCCTGTGAAGAGATCATTCAAGCCCTGGCTGAGAACCGCTGTTCTAGGTGGTACGGTGGCTGGGAGGGTTTTCAATGGTGGGAGTTCACAGAAAGTGAACTCAAGTGGTCCCTCAAGTGCCACATGTGTGTGTAGTCAGAGGACAGCTTGCAGGAGTTGGTTCTCTTTTGTCACCATGTGNGTCTTGGGGACCAAACCCCGTCTCCAGGCTTTGCAACAGTGCTGCTAGCAGATCCATCTTGCAGGCCCCAGCGCCATTGTCTCAAGTGGAGCAAGTGTTTAGTGCTTCCTGTGTATGCATTCAGTTGAGGGAGACTCTGTACTGCCTCCTCAGGACAGAGCTGAGCTGGGGTGGGTCAGGGCGACCAAACACTGGCTCCCTTGGCATCCCCAGCACCCCTCTGGGTCTTTGTCTAGCTGGTTCCTCCTTGTCCTTTCTACCTGCTCCCTGAGTTCATTTCCACAAGGCCTCCTCAACCTCCTCCGCCTGCACACCCAGTTCCTCCTTAGTGGACCTTACCCTGCCACGCCGCTCACTCCGCTGCAACCTCACATATTGCAAACTACTGCTCTCTCCCAGAGTGCCAGTGATAGAGACTGATGGGACACAGTTGGGACTAGGAGGATTGTGGCCCTGTCTCAATAGCCTGCTCTGTCTGCCCTACACTGGCCCAAGACAGCCCCTCCTCACTGTCAACCAAGGGCTGGCTGCATCCATCACCCAAGAGGCAGCTCCCACATGCTGACTGTAAACAGCTAGTAGCTTTGTGAAGAGTAAAATAAATTGTTTTAACAGCAGGGCAGTTCCCTTCTTGGTACAGCTAGAGGCCGCTCCCCATGAGCTCCCACGCCAAGCTAGAAGGCCCTAAGCTGCTCCAGCCTGGACAGCAGCAGAGATCACAGACTGTAGAGGTATTAGTCTTGAAATAGAGGGTCACATTTTCCTCCAGGGCATGACAGGTCCCACCCAATCCCTTACTGGAACCTCAGCTGGGCCTAGGGTACTTAAGCCCATCTTCTACTTGCAGCTCAAGGATCTGGCCTCGTGTCTCAGCACTGTGGGATAAGAAGCTGGACTCACCCAGCCAAGCTCTGCCTTGAGGCCCACACTGTGTAGCTCTACTGTGTCCCACAGCTCCTGCCAGCTACACAGTGGGCATGGCACCTTACAGACCCCTTCCCAGAGCCAGGAACTAGCAGCCACCCTTCAGCTATCTACCAGGAACCAATTCATTAGTATTTCACAGCCAGCTCTACCCACCTATAACCTCTCCTGTCCTTGCTGTGGGGTCCACAGCATGTTCTAAGCATGTATGTGTCTGTGAGTGTACCAACAATGGCATGCTTGTCTGTGCTTTGACTTTACATATATATACATACATATATATATATATATATATATATATCTGAGAACAAGCTGCTTTTATGTATATAGGTATGTACACATGCATCTACATATACTGCTTTGGTACTTATGTGTACATGTGTCTATGAGTATGCTGCACTTGTGTGCAAATGTGGAAGCGTGTGTGCATGTGAGCATGTGTGTACACGATTGCCTGCCATTCCATGTGTCTACCTTCCTGAGCTAATATAAGCACCTTAGTCTCCGTTTTGGTCTCTGGCCCTGACGTTCCCCCTCTGTCCGGTATCTTCCCCTTTCCCACCCAGAGAGTTACATGGCTGTCTTCATCTGACTCAGTACCAGTGGAAGACATAGGAGCAATGTGTGTACCTCTCTCACCTGGCTGTATGACCAACATTCAATGTCCTACTGTCTGCTGAAAGAGGACACTTGGGCCTGACACACCAGTTGAGCTCAGAGATTATATTCCTGTCACTCTAGCCTTGAAAAGGGCCCTGAGGTGGTGTTGAGCCTCTGATCTCCTGTCCTGTAGGTGAAGGGTGGGGTCTGGGCTAGACAGATGCCCATGCAGTAGAGCAGACCACATACGACAAACTACCCACAGGAGTCAGGAGGGTGGGTCCATGCAGCCTCCATCCTCACCCAGGCCTAGCCAATGCCTCAGCTCCTTCGCCTGGCTGGCGCAGCAGCCTCAGCACGACAGGAAATCCATATAACGCTGAGGGATGCTTCCAGCGAGGTCAGACCTACTGGTGGGTGGGACGGGGAGCCAATGGGAGCTGGAACAGTGGTGTCTTGTCACACTAGCCCCACATGTCTCTGAGTGAGCTACACTGGGCCATCACATGGCCATGGCCAGGCCCCTCCTGGATTCTTCACTCCCAAGAGACACCAGGCACAGGACCATGAGTTCAGGTCCTGACAGGAGCTGGAGGAAACTCAGGCTCTATCCACATCCTGGCAGGCACTAGCACAGGACGCCATGAAAAGGGACACTTTGCTAATCCAGGAGAACCTCCCCCTTTGGCCCCTACCCAAAGTGGTCCTTCTCTGCCCCTCACCCCACAGGCAGACGGGGCTTCAAAGGCTTCTTACTGGGGCCCTTCTTGCTGCTGCTGCCTGAGGGCACAGCTCATCTTCTTCCCAGGGGATCTGTTGCCCTGGATACCACCTGCACCCCCACCCTTGGCTGTCAGTGCAGATCAGAGAGGCTCCCTCTGGCTCCCCAGGCCCCTGAGCTAAGGATGACTGATGAGCTCAGCATCTTTCTTCCCCAGGAGACCTGCTTGCCAGAGCATGTCTGGGGTGTTGGGGAGTGTTTGTGAATGAATGGATGAGTGAGTGAGTGAATGAATGAATGAATGAGAACAAATGCCCCAAGCCTGCCCACAACCTGGAACCACCCCAGGCATGGGAAGCAGAGGTCTAGCATTTTGTGGATAGGAGCTCTGAAGCCCTAACCCCAGCCTTGTAGACAGGACAATAGAGCACCAGATTGGGATGTCTGTGGTCAGGTGCCAAAGACCCCACTGCATCTGTTTATGATGGGCCAGGGATGCTGTAAGGTTTGAGAAGAGGAGACCCAGAGAGTTCATAGAAGCACCTGCTACTACTCTCCAAGCACTTTAAAGCTGTACCTGCCAGCCCCCTAAGGCCAGCATCTTATGTGTGTGTGGTGTGTGTAGCCATGATTGAACTTGATGCAAGTCCTAGAGGCTCCTTCCACTCAGAACCTAGTAGAGTCTAGAATTTCTAGGAATNCAGTGACCTAGAACAGACAAGCCCAAGTTAGTCTGGGATCTTTCTCTGTTGCTTGAGAGCCCTGATCTGGAGGTGTCTCATCCCAACTAACACAAGAGATGTCACTGGACACAAAAATGGAGCTAGAGGAGGAAGCTGAGGCTGCCAGGAGGGTGCTCAGGCAGAAAGCCTTTCTTGGTCATATATCTGAGCAGGAACAGCCAATTTCTGTAGACTTGAACCTCATAAAACTGAGCCTGAGAAGTAACTGCTTGGCGTAGGTCAGCAAGCTTCCAGGACAGGGAAGAACTGTGGGCCGTAGGGATGTGAGGAAATAACCATCCCAGAGGTGTGCCACTGAGCTGCTGGAGGGCTGGTCAGAACAAAAGCCTTTGTCCCTTTCTTGTCCTGTCATCTCATAGCCTTTTCTCTCCTGGCCTGTCTGGTGACCAATGTCCACTGGTACTCCTGCAGGTCAGGCTATCTCCTTCACCATCCTGGATCCAGGGCTCTGAAACAGCCCAACAGAGACACCACAGACCCAGCACCCACACTCANCGAGTAGCCACAAAGAGGGGGATGTGGTTGCTCCCATCTCACTCAAGGGACACTGGAACTCAGTCACCTACCCACTACCCGGGTCCTGGGTCCTGCCGTACAGAGACGCCCTCACCCAGACTCCCTATCCACCCTTCCCTGAGCCAGCCTTCCTAGGAGCCCTGAGGCCCCCATGTGGAGAAGGGGGAGCATGCCGCCTGCAAAGGCGTGTTTTCATTAGTGAAAGATGAATAATTAATGCTATGATGCCTTTGAAAACTGTTTTGGTTTTTGTTTTAAACATTTTTTTTCTATGTATAGAAGCAGCACTTCCGTTAGGCACAAAATTTATATTTTAATAAACACACAGTTATTTCTTCAATCCCAGGTGCTCCTCTGGGTGGGCTGGTGTGGGGCAATGAGGCACTGCCATTGAGCCCCACTAACTGCCAGCCCCGGCACCAATACACGAAGCAAGTACAGAGTGCATGGAGCAGGATAAGGCCCACTCCAAAGCATGGCATAGGTGTAAAAGGACTGAGGTGCCAAGAGCATCCCTCATGCCAGACCTGGGGTGGGAGGCATGGGTGAGCCCAGGGCATGGACAAGTTTGCGGAGGAGGCTGAGAGACCCTTCATAGGGCCACCAAAGGCAAGGAGTGACAAGGCTACCTGTCTCAGAAGGTGCAGACTGAGCCCAGTACAATCGTCCGTGGCTCCACAACACTCCAGTCTGGGAGTTGTCAAACGATGATTTCCTGGCTCTTTGAGCGCATTCACAAATCAGATTGCTTGGTGCTTTCTCAAAGGTTAAGTCAGAAACANTTATTCTAAAATTGCAAGCCACGGAGAGTTTGAAGAAGACAATATGTTGGTGCTCTCCAAGGCCTCTCCCAGGCTGCAGCCAAGGAGCTGGCGGAGAGCCAGGTCGCAGAGCCCTTCAGCTCATCTGAGGCCAACAATGTGCATGTCCTTCTACCTAGCTTATTGCCTGGACCTGGACAGGAGACCAAACAAAAGAATTAGGATGTCTATTCTTTTTCTTGTAAAAAAAAAATTGTCATTAATTTTTTAAAGTGTGCAATATTGTCCTCAACAAAACACATTAAAAAATGAGTTGTCTGTTCCTAATAAATATTTTCTAGATTAAGTATTTGTAATGCTATCAATTATTTATCTCCATATAGGGAGAATGCATAATTTGTAATAAAATGCAGAAAGGATTTTAATTTTTCTACACAATATATGAAATTGAGTTTTTGACTAATACACGAATAAATTGACTCTAATCCCTTCCTGTCACCGTGTATGGTATTGTTTTAGGTATAAATCTCTTATTTTATAGATGTTTTCAAAAAATTAATCTCCAATATTTAAGGATGGGCATAAATCTCTGTAACGGGCATTTCAGTGAGTTCTCACATAGAAGCCTGTCTTTTCTTCACATGGCCCTGAATCACCAGTCACTCCAGGGCTCCATAAACAATTAGACTTGGTAATTTACATCAATGCTGTGTTGACTCTGACGAGGCAGCACCCACCCAGCCCTTCCGCAGGCAAGAGGGGTAGTCCTAGCCTTGTCCTGTGGGTGGAAGGTTCTAGAAGACTAGGACACAAGGCAAAGACACAGCCAGGAACATCCACATGAGGGTGGCATGTGAAGGATCCAGTCTGGTCCCAGTGGCAAGGCCTACTAGCTGAATCCAGTACCCGTTTACCAAGCACTTGACTGAAGCCAGAGACAAGGGTATTGATGTGGAGAAGTCACCACCAAACCTGGGCCTGGTTTGGCAAAGCCAAGAAGGCTTCCTGACAGAGTTGATGCTAAGTGGGCCAGTACCACCATGTTGGCACCTGTCTGTCCCAACAGCTCACAGTAGGATCTAGTCAGTCTGCTCTTGCTCTGGGTCTCAGTTTCGTCACCTGGAGTCACAGGATGTAATAATTAGTTCTGATTGGCTTAAGAAATATCTAGGCAAAGTGAAGCCCAATTCTGAGTGTCCCTGTGAGGGAGACAATTCAGTCACCAGAGCCCTGACTTAAGGGGTAGATATAGCCTTGAGGGATTCACTGATGGTGTTAGTGGAGGGGTAGAGTCTACTCAGAGGAAACCATCAGGGGAGCTTGTCCTGAGGCCATGTCCTGGCCTGGTCTCTGCCCTTTCGCAGCTTCCTAGCTGCTCCTACTCCCATCATGCTCTGCCCAAGCCCATGGGGCCATGAACCAAGAGTTGAGCCTCTGAAAGTGAGCCAATAATAAATAACCTTTGTTCTCTCAAGGATTTAGGTCATTGCTACACAAAAGAGTCACTGTGAGACATTGTCACGTAGGCCACTTCACGTGGATACCTGTTTGCTCCACAAAGTGGGCTTGCCAGCTCTGCAGGGTTGCAATGCTAGGGGGATAGCTAAACTTCAGGAGACTGACCCTGCAGGAGATAACCAGGGTCAAGTCTACAGTCTACACTTAGCCACTCACAACACCTTATCTCCTGCCCACATTGATTAGATGGAAGGAGTCACGTGACCCAAACTAAACCAATAAAAATACTTCTTTTGAATTTTTTAAACCAAGGCAGGAGGGGTCCTGGAGGCACAACCTGTTCACAGCCCCTGTTATGTTAGGTCATATAGAAACCTACGATCTTCATTTGGGTGGCGGTGGCACACGCTTGGAATCCCAGCACTTGGGAGGCTGAGGCATGCAGATCTCTGTGAGTTTGAGGCCAGCCTGGTCTACAAAGCAAGTTCCAGGACAGTCAGGGCTACACAGAGAAACCCTGTCTTGAAAAACAAACAAACGAAAAAACAAAAAGGAAAAAAGAAAGAAAGAAACCTATGGTCTTCATCCACCCAGCCCTGGAACACTTCTCCATACAAATCTGAGGGCTTACAGCAGAGTATAGGTGCTCTCAGGGGCAGGGAAATTCATGGACATGTAATTAATTCAAACACACTAATAGCTNAGCATANCCTTTCTTAAAAGAGATTTATTTGTGTGGGTGTTTTACCTGTATGTAAATCTGTGCATCACATATGTGCAGTGCCTTGGAGATCAGAAGAGGGTGTCATGCCAGATCCCCTGGAACTGGAGTTATAGGTGATTGAGAACTACCATGTGGGCGCTGGGAGCTGAACCTAGTCCTCTGCAGGGCAATAAGTGTTCTTACCCACTGAGCCATCTTGCCAGCCCCAGCATTACCTTTCTTGCTCAGTGACAGGAGTGAAGAAATCAGGGCCACAGATTTGACTAAACCCTGACAGTGTCTACAATATTGGGGACTACCAGTATGATTTCATACCAAATGCTTGGTAAGTGGAGAACCAGAGATTAAAGTGTGTTTTTGAAAGCTGAGAAGTGAGCCCTCAGAATTAAAAGCAGGACATCTACTTCCCACAGCTATAGAACACAGAGAGCCCAAACATCATGCAGCAGAAAGTGGACAACAGAGGGGTGAAATAGGCCAGTCACAAAAGGACAAAGGCTGTGTGATCTCACCCTTTCACAGCCGTCATATTCATGGGGACAGAAAGCAGAGTGGCAGCTGCCAGAGGCTGAAGCAGATGTTTAAAGGACACAAAGTTTCAGTTTGAGAAGGTGAAGAGTTCTGCAGATGGATGATGGAGATGGCCGCACAATAATGCAAAGACACAGGATGCCACTGAGCAGCACACTTGAAAATGGTTAAAACGCTGAGTTTCGCATTAAGACCATGTTACCACGACTAAAGAGTGACTACCCCGAAAGTTCACCACAGTCTATATGTCATTGAATATTCTAGAATATAAAGAAGCGGATTTCTTTGTTTCACATTATTGCTCATGATGCAGGTTCACCTGCCGGCTGTCCTGAATACACAGCCTTTAGTGCAATAAATGGATCATTTTAGTTAAAAGGGGGGAAACACACAAAAAGAAGGAAATGAGCATAAAATGGGACACACAAATCCAAAGGACCAAAGCAGGACTTGGCTTCAGTCCCGTTGTGATAAAAGGTTTCCAGTCATCCTCTAGAAGACAGATGCCACGGACCAGTCAAAGCCATGAAATGCCCTCTAAGAGGCTTCTCTGGAGGCCAAGGCCAGGCCAAGTGAGGCCCACAGGGAGGCAGGCAGGCAACATAGGCCTTTCTTTACAGTACTGAGGGGCCTCTNTGGGCTGGGCTTGTGCTGGGCCTGGGCATACAGTGGCTACTGGAAAGGACTGGATGTTCTCAAAAGGCCACAGCCACACAGCAGGAAGCACGAGCCACAAAGAAAAGTGCTGGTGTCAAGCCCTTCCCAGAAGGGAGCTCCATCTCCCCTGAGACAGCCCTCCATCTCCCCTGCCCCTGGCCCACTGAAGAGCTGGGTGCTGCAAACAGTTAGGCTCAGCCAGGGATCACAGCAGGTGGGGATCCTGGGGCTCAGGGAACAAGCATTGCCCACGGGTGGCAGAGCTGTGGGTTTTTGATGCTCCTTCTTATATTTCTAAAGCTCTCCAAACAAACATGATAAAGAAAAGACACAAGAACCAGAAGCCACATGGAGATAGCAGCCATGAAGGACCAGGTCTGGAGTAGGGACAGGAATCTGTNGGGAATCTGGCCATCCCTCTCCCAGGTAATTCTCAGTACCTCGGGGGATTCAATTGGTAATGGGCCTCCAAGGGCAGTCCATAGAGCTGTCCTACCACCTGGAGACAGGACAGTCGGGACAGGCTTTTCCTGGTCTATTTCTGATGCTGTCCCATCCTGGGGCCTTGCCNAGCACTTGGATTTGACAGTGAGGGGCTCACCTGGGAACTGCATGTTCAAATTAGCTGACCCAGGACCCACGTGCAACCCTCCTTCTTCATCAGGTTCTCACACTCCAGGCTACCAGCCCCTGCCTGATCATGCCAGGGCCAGGCACTTAGCAACTAGGAACAGCCCCTGGGCCACAAGCCTGATACAATTATTCTAGCCTCTGTCTCTCCCATTTGCTGCAACACATGCTATGATAAAGGCTCTTGCCCATGTTTTCCCCTTGTCCTCTCTGCCTCCATCCTGGCTCTAGCATTGTCCATGTGCCTGTGATATGTGTGCCCCTCTTGGGAACTGTGAGTAATAAACGATATTTTCAAGGGCAGTTGTCTTCTGATCTGTCTCTCTCCTCCTACCTGAATAACAATAAAATCTATTTTAAAACAGGCAGCCTCATCACCAGCTCCCAATAAGTGACCAGGATGACACCACAGGGCAGCGATAGGAGTGACGAGGCATGAGGCACCTCCAAGGTGCTAGCCAGGCACAGGGCTGGGCAGGGGCATAGCAGCCTGCTTTCAGGCCCTGCTACCCAATTCCTTCATCATCTATAGGGTTGGTCAGGGAGAGAATGGCCTCAGACCAGGTACAAGGTCAGGGATCAGGTTTCTTGCTTCAGGCCGTTGAGGCCTCCTGGGGGCTTCCTGGGATCTGGTGTGACACTGGGCCCAGGGCTGCTGTAACTAAAACCTCAGAAGTACTTGGGTAATAGTACTCCTTCTCTGGGTACATCAGTTCACCTGACAGGTGCTGTCTCCAAGGCCAAGCATGTCAGTCACATGAAAAGAGTGATCACCAGCCAGATGATAGTCACACCCTCGATTTCCCCAGGGATCTCCCCAACATGGGCTCAACAGATGGGAGACTCTGTCTCTGCGTTGACGACAGACAGAAAGGTAGCAGCAGCCAGCAGGTACCAGTATGAAAGTCACCTCATCAGAGAAAGCCGTCAGACTGGTTAGAGGGGCAGCCTACAGCCTGCATGTGCAGAGAGCAAGCTGGGAGACTGGGCTACAGGTNAGCAGCAAATGAGTGGGCCAGAGATGAGATGCACAGGGCTGGCTTAGGACAGGGCAAGGTATGGAGCGAAGTGGATGTGCCTCTGGCTGCACCAGTGGTTCCGAATCCGAAGGGAACTAAGACCAAGGATAAGGCTGAGGCCAGGGACAAGGTGGGGATTGGGCAGATGGAGTGTGTAGTTGAAGTTTGGGGGTGGGCCAGCTGGGCAGTGGTGGCCCAGCCCTGCTCCCTGCCCTTGGATTCTCAAGGGGTTTTGGTATTCAATCCCTGGTGAAGGGACTGAGCATTTCCAGAAGGCAGTGCATTTGGACTTGGCCCCACAGTGTAGGAGGGGCCCAGCCAGGAAGACAGAGCCTGGAATCCTCAGGCAATCAGGGTAGTTCTAGGGGAACAGATGGGAAAGGTCCTAGCCTAGAATCCCAAAGCAGGACCAACTCCTAGACAGGCCTAAAGTCTGACGCCCGAGCTCTTACATCTTCCCTATGTTCAGACGCACTTTGGGGGCTCGGATTTCAGGCATCAGCCTCCATGGATGTAATCATCACAGACCAGGCTTACCCAATAACACACATGGACTTCCGTCCAGTCCCCTGCAGTGGTGCAGCTGGTAGCCCAGGCCAGGACTCCAAGCTGGTTTCAATAGGTTGGTACACTTCCTCCATAACCTCTGGAGCCCAAGTAGTGGCACCAGATGGCATTCAAATCCCCAATTCAGATTCTAGGTCCCATGCCTCCAGAGAGCACTTGTGGGTGCTGGAGAGCCTCGAATCTCAGCTGGCTGAGGTTTCCACTGGTCCTTCCACCCTCAGTGCCACTGTTACGCATGCATGTGAACATGTTTATGTTTGGTGTGCGTGTGTTGCATATGCATGTGTGTGAAACATGTTTGTGCAAGTGCAATTCTGCCTTAGGTGGTGGTTTCCCCAAGCACAGACACTACTCGAAGCTCTTGCACGGTCTTGTATTGGGAACATCATGATAACTGATTCCCAAGTGTGTGGGGCCAAGGCTGACCCCCCCCCCACTGCATCTATGCCTAGAGCAGCTTTGGGGAAGACCAAAACCAGGTGGTTCCCAAGTCTAGGCACAGGCAAAGAAAGTAGCCCTCACTTTTATGAGTAGCAGTGAGAGCCAAGAGCCCCCAGAATAGGACTGGGCTTGGAGCTTCCAGCCCACTGTGGAAGCATAGCCAGAGAAGCCCATACCAGCTGAGGACAAGATAGTAGGCAAAGCCGGGCAGTGGTGATGCACACTTTTAATCTCAGTGCTCAGGAGGCAAAGACAGGCAGATCTTTGTGAGTTCAAGACCAGCCTAGTCTATAGAGTGAGGTCCAGGATAGCCAGGGCTACACAGAGAAATCCTGTCAGGAAAAACAACAACAACAAAAAAGCCTTGGTAAAGAGGTGGCATCTCTTGCCCCAGCTGGAGGCTATACTCCATTTAACAAGGAGAAACGTAGGCTGTGACCAAGACTTCAAGAATTTCAGCTTGCCTCTGGAAGATGAACTGTGTGGCCTCAGCGGGAACAACCTGACCTCCAGTGAGGGCCAGAGAGCCCGGAGAGGAGTGTTGCCCACAGCAGTGCTTTGAGTGTGGTGCTTGTTCCCCACGAAGATGAAGGGGAGTGGAAGGGGCGTGACTGAAGGGCATTTTATAAGAAGAAATCCAAGTATGGCATGTGGTGTGGCTCTGGCAGGGTCCCCAAGGATACACTGCTCATCTCGCTCCCTGCCCTTGCATGTGAAACTTCAGTCACTCTGTGTGGGAGGTCCTGTTATGCTTGTCTCTGTCTCTGTTCCTGCCTCTTTACACTCCTTGTGAATGAAGAGACAAGTTCTTGTCACCTAGGCCCACATGGGAAAGGAAAAGCTGCCAGTCCCTCGACCCCTGCCTTGTCTCTTGTTCACCTCACACTGCTGGGGCTCACTGGGGAGGAAAAATATCTTTCTAGCAGAGAAGGGTCAGGTGAATAAGGAGGGGCCCATCCAAAGCAGAAGCCTCGACAGTCATGGAGGCTGCAAGAGTGAGGAACGTGCGTGCCCTAGCACAGCTGGGACAAGGGAAAAATGGAGAGGGGACACGTACCAGGTGTATAGCTGCTCTGAGAAGATGGGACTTGTGTCCAATTCCCACCAACCTGATTCCATAGGAGGGTGGCACAGCCCACCCAAGGCTCCAGGCTCCTCTGTGCCTTGTTGTGTGTACAGAGTCTGCTGTGGCCACCTCTGTACTGTCCTAACCAGAAAAGATCTTTGGCCGTCCACCCAGCGTCTGGGCTCCAGGGATGGGCCATGGAGACTGTTGGAGACCAGGTCAGATGATCCTCCTTAGGCCAAGCTCATAGTCCATGCGTACCCTAGGTGCTGCATGCATCAGTTTACCTTCTCTTTCTCTTAAAGCCTGTGAACAAACTTGTGTGGTCAACCCACAGGACAAGTGAAGATATAACCCAGAGCTTGCTCCACTGTCCTTGGAGGGGCAGGTGGACAGGACCCCCTTCAGNTTTGCCCTTGGCCTACTTTTCCCATAAAGCTGTGGCTCTCCCATTGCCACCCCCAACAGGAGCATGCCCCCAGGGTCAACTGGGCAAATAGCATCCTGTTTCTTCAATGTGTCCAAGTCTGATGACAAGTGAAACTAGATCTGTCTTCTTTCCTGAGCAGTCCTGTTGTTTTCTCTGTAAGGTGCCATGCTTGTGGTCCTTCCTGTTCCTTCCGCCGAGATGTGGGAGCAGAGCTGCATGCATGATGGTTTATGAGCACATCGCATGTCAAGCTCATGGGCCTGCACTGCACCCTGTAGAACATATATTATTTCCCAGGGAAGCCTGGCTCATGCATTCTGCAGGCCAGTCCTGAGAGCAAAATTAGGTGACAATGGACACTGTCATTTCCCCCACCCTTGGGATATCATTTGAGTACACTTGGCAACAGAATAGAGTGAGGGGCATGGCAGCAGAATCACTGCACACGCTGCAGGCCAGAAGTGGAGACTGTATCTGTCCTCATTTCAGCCTATGGACAGGCTGCCACAGGTAGGCATCATAGCCAGAGCCCCACAGAAGGAAGAATGCTGGGGTTCAGGCTTACCTTGGCAAACGCCTAGCCTGGATATCCTAATACACATGTTTTCAGTGTCCCTCAGGCAAAGCCCCGTCCTGTAGTCGTAGATCCACCCAACTGGGCACAAAGGTGCTGGTTGGATCTGGGAGAGGGGGCTGTCAGGAGACTGACAGAGGTTCCAATTCCCTCTGTATCTTCCCTTGAGACCCTGCTCTTGCCCATTCCAGGCTAGAGGCAGCTCTCTAAGTGACAGCAATTAGGACCATGGCTGGTAACGCAGAACCTGCACCCCCCCNCACACACACACCCCTGCCAAAGCACCTGACATCGCACAGCTCGGGGAGGGGGGGCACTGTGCTCTGGCTGCGGCTAAGGCGCCTGGAATCGTCTTCTTTCTGCTGTAAAAATGGAAACATCCCCTATGTGAGACACAAGCTGGCGAGGAGAACGCCACTGTGAAATCACACCCACAGCAGGGCGGGAGGTGGCTGGGGGTGCTGGGCCTGCCAGGAAAAGAGGACCTCATGAACGAGGCAGGGAGCCAAGAACCTGGGTAGGGGGTGTGTGCAGGGGCGAGGTGCAGTCCCTCAGCCAGACAACCCCACTGGAACATGGGCTAGGCCCTCCCTGCCTTGATCCCCTCTTTTCCTAAAACAGCAACAGAGCCGGCTGCATCCGGCTTCCCACTCCCACCCAGAGATGCTGGAATAGCTGTGAGGGAGGTGGGACTGGGGTGCAGTGCCGGGGGCCAGCTAAATCAGAGAGAGACAACAGCTCTCCTCAACGGAAAGACGTCAGGGGCACAGCAAGGTGGGTCTAGACTTCTGCTGCCAGCTAGGGTAAGATGTTATCTCTAAGGCAAGCTGCGACCCTCCCCTGCCTCCTCCCCTCCCTCCTCACACACACCATGTTCTTCCAGGCTGCCGTGGGAGATGCCTCAGAAGCGAGCATCCAAACCTCATGCACACAGGACCTTGATATGTCATCCATCCTACTCCCAACAATCAACCTGGTCCAGGACTGCTGATCCCAGCTGGAAACAAAGTTGCCCTGTTTTCCTGGCTGGGACCCTCCTCCTCAGCGCTCCCTAGGCACTGCTCAGCCGCAGCTCAGTGCCTCAGATCTAAAATCTTCATGGAACTGCAAACAGCTCGGCACACCCACGGGTGTGAGGGACACGTGCCGCGCATGTGAAACGCTTCTATCCTATGAGCTGTTCTCACCTCCAGGTTTGCAAGGACACAGCACAATGCCCACACACTGTGGCTAACAGTGGACACTGGCCAGCAGAGGTCAGGGTCTACAGAGGCAGGAGACAGTGGTTGCAAGTTCTGTGGGGTGCATTCCATAAGAGACACAGAATTTCCACTCTGGTCGTTGTCTCAGTAAGGCTGTAGTCTACCGTGAGGCAGGCAAAAGGACTAAGCTTGTCCTCTCTCTGTCCCAGAGCTCCAGTCTAGCTCCTGAGCTTGTAATGACCTTTCCAGAATGTCCAAGATTCCAGTCTGAGGACCTTGGCTAGCTGCCCAGGCTGTGGGAGCAGGCTGGGGCTCCTGCTTTAAGACTGCCCNGGATGGAGGAGGAAATACATCTACGTAACAACAAAGAAAAAGAGGCCACGAATTTGAGAGAGAAAGTGGGGTACACGGGAGAAGCTGAAGGGAGGAAGGGAAGGGGAAATGATGTAATTATATCATAATTTCAAAAATTAAAATAGAACTGTCCTGGGNTCAGCAAGCATTTCCAGCCTGGGTGCCACTGAGCTGATGTCAGAGCTTCTGAACTAAGTCTACATACCTTCATACACATGTACGTTCACATATCTTCATACACGTGTGTATTCACATATNTGCACATGTATGTATACACTCAGGTACATGCAGCATTCAGCATATGCCCATGCAGTTGTGTGATCACATATGCTTGTGTATTTATCACAAATATGTATCTCCTAACATACTCTCATAGGCATAGTTGTAAATTCACCCAGGTCCACTCTCAACACACATGAATGCCCATACACTGACTGCTCGCTGACAAGCACACTCATGGCTACTCACATTCATTCACATATTCACATATTACATGCTTTCATGTGACAACCCCTCCTTCTCACACACTCACATGTGTGCCAGCACTAATGTTCACTCACATATGCACACTCACAGTTCTCACGCTCATGCATACTTGCACACTCTGTTTCTCATTTGCACAGATCCCTCACTGATATGCAGAGGCCATTTCCTGCCTGTAGCTACTGCCAAATGTCTCCTCCTGCAGGTCAGGTTATAGTTTTGGCCGCAGCCGCTGCTCTGGACCCCCCCTTGCACCCCATGATACAGTCTACCTTATCACCTAGAGGACCCTTGAGGAAGATGACAGGCCAGTGTGACTGGCCTGAGGAGCTTCAGCAGCCCTCCTCTACTGGGGCCCCAGGTGGACACTGGATGGGGGTCAGGGAGGATGGCCACACAACAACGGGACCCAGGGAGTCTGGCTGGTCCTGAGCCTGTTGCTGGTGCAGGAGGATGACAGGACACAAGCTAGAAAGATTACAAGATGGGGCTCCAGGGTCAGGGTCAGAGCTTGCACCAGGAGCAGACAGGAGGACAGAAATTAGTCAGCAGAGGCTGGCAATGTCCCCTCCCACAGGAAATTCATCCCTGGGATTTCCACAGGCCTGGAAACATGCAGAGGTGACCTCTTTAGGAGTGGCTTCATGGAGCAATCCAGGCCAAGCATCCAGACGGTCAGGGAACTGATACAGATGGAGGACAGGGGATGGGCCCTCCGAAAACTCCCCTCTGGAGATACCTCTCCCAATCTCTGGCCCCCAGCTGGTAAAAATGAGTATCCAGAACTAAGATTGATCCCTGGGACCCCAACACCAGAAGCCAGACCAAGGAGCCTGTTGGGTAGGCTTCCCTGGTCATCCAAGGGAGGGGCCTGCAGCCCTTCACAGACTCCAGGAGTTGCCCCAGTGTGCAGAGAGCACAGCCCAGGCAGGTGAAGGCTGTCCATGGCCAATCCTCACCCTCTGCATCACAGGCCTTACAGGCAGCTTAGGAAGACATGGTGTCTGCAGACAGGGAAGGGAGTCATCTGAGCTATAGGCAGTGCTCTCACAGATGTCCAAGAGCTTCAGTCACAGACCACAAGATGGCTGGCATTGCTGGCTGGCAGTTTCATGTGACCTGGAGGGTCACTGGACTCAAGTGCTCTCACGGGAGGCATGAGCATGCAGGGTCCAAGTTGGCAGGAGGTCCTGACCATGGGCAGAGGCTCAACCTTGGGGCTCTCCTCCTGAGTCAGGTAGCCCAGCCTCTCCTTGCACCAGGCCAGAGACTTCTGGGCAGCAGAACTTTTAGTGGGCAGGAGTAGGAAGACAGGGACAGATAGTCTGTGGAAGGCAGACAGGAGAAGATGGCAGAGGCAATTCAAGCAGCCCCCAATCCTCACCTCACCTAGAAGGATTAGAGCAGCAGCTGTGGAATTCAACTGGGCCCAGGAAAAATAGCACCTGGACGACCCAGCTGTGGTACTGGGGTCTCCCCAAGCTATCCTCTACTGGATACACCCCTTCCTGAGGTGGTTGACTCTAAGCCCAGGCCCAGCCCCTGCTGCCTCCAGGCCTGCAGATCCTCAACTAGGTGGGAGAGGCCAAGAATGATTAGCAGAGCAAAGAGGAGTATTTACAAAGTCTGTGCTGTTTGCTCAGCCTCTGGGCCTCTCAGCCCAGCTCCCTGCACTGAGCCCACCAGGCGTGGCCGTGGTCATCTCAGCCCAGAGGTTGTCGGGAAATGGCCAGTGGTGGGGGCCACTCTCCACCTAGACTGAAGCCCAGGCTCACACAAGCCTGAGACAAGGGCATCTTTTAAAAGGAGCCTCAGCTTTCCAGAAAGGAAGGTTTGGGCTCCCAGGAAGGCACCCAGACACCACCCTCACTCATAAAGCAGCAAGGAGAGCAGGGATGTAGCTCAGATGGTAGCGTGATTGCCTAGTATACACAAAGCCCTGAGTTCAGTCCCCTGCATTACATAAATCACACATGGTAGTACATGTCTAGATGCCTAGCACTCAAGAGGTTAAATCATCTCCAATATATGACAAGTTCAAGGCTAGCCTGGGGCACATGATATATTGTTACATACACAACAACAGCAAGGGGGCAGGAGAAGAGCCCACCTGCCCTGATGTCTAAGCCATGTTGTTTCTGTGGATGAAGATGTAAGAGATAACAGACCATCAACTAGCAAACTCAGTGTGGGGATGGCTCTCTCTCTCTCTCTCTCTCTCTCTCTCTCTCTCTCTCTCTCTCTCTCTGTCACACACACACACACACACACACACACACACACATTCTGACTACAGACATCAGAGCTCAGAGTCCAGTGGTGGTGTGTGGGACTCATGCAAAGATGGGGTATACCTGGACGATCTCAGTTCCCACATGACACTGTCTGGCCCCTGGCTTGAGTGGACATGGGAAGTGAGTGCTCTTATCCAGGGCCCAAAGCTACATCTCCTAGCAGCTGCTTCAGGAGCCAGCTCTCTGATGCCCTTTGCTTCTCCAGCTCAGCACTTCCTTGTCTAATCAAGGCTTCATCAGGAAGGATAAGAGGCCACCAGGAACCTAAGCAACCCTGCTAGGGTAGTGACCACTACTAGGTCAAGCTGAACATGTCCTCTGACACAGACTAGGCTTGGTACTGGCTTGCCTGTCCATCCTTGTAAATCTCCTGCCAAAGGAAACTGCCACAGAAATGAGGCTAAAAGGTGGGCACAGTGGGACCACACCCTGGCTACCTAGGAGCCATTGTGCACAACTCACACATGGTCTTGAATTCCAGCCAGGGAACTGTAATGCCTGTGAAGCCTCTTGCCATATTCACAGGCTAAGATGGGAGGGTAAACACCCTGCTCTACATGGCCCACACCAGGGCTGGAGCTAGTTATGCCTCAGCAGGTGAGGGACCACAGGAAAATGTTGGGACACAGCAAGGTGGGCCGAGCAGGTAAGACCCTATGGAGTGGCAATGACTGGACAAGGGTGGATACCCTGCGCCCGCTAACACCAGACCTCCTGTGGGAAGAGACTATAGCCCTGCACGTGAGTCTGGCTTGTCACCGTCCCTACCTGTGCTTTCCTGGGGCTGGCTGCTTATCGTCTCCCCTCATTGCAGTGTCTGTCACATGAAGGAAAGAATGAGAGTGCCACTGGGCTTTCCCTGTTGTCCCATCCTAGTGGGGGAAGGGTCAGCCCTTGGTTCCATCTAAGGGGACAGGGCTTCTGAGGTCATGGTCCCTCTGCCAAAGGCTCAGAAGCTTGCAACTGTCCCCAACACCACCCAGCTCACCCTACCTGTCCCCATAGCTCTCTTCTCTCCCTACCATGGCCACCCCCTTTTCCCTCACCATTGTCACACAGCTGCCGTATCATGCTCTACCTATTCCCTCCTCCCTCACTGTGGAGTCTCTCTCTCCGTCTCTGCCACCCTGAGATCTGGCAAAGAGCGGTATTTAAGTGCTCAAGGGGGAAAAATCAATTCACCGGGTTCCACTTTAATCCATCAGTTCCATTTCTGATAAATGCCCTGGTCCCTCTTATGGGGTCACTATGTGGCAGNGATGTCCAACAGATGCTAACAGCTATGTCAGTAAAGCAGCCAGCTGTCCACTGGCCAGGGACTACCCCAGTGGATATCCTCAGGCTATCAGGGTGGACATCCTCACACTCCTCCCCACCCAGTGCCTTAGCCCTCTCTAGGGTCACCCCAAGCCCCAAATCCACAGCCATCAGAGCCATAACCTTGACCTGAGAACAAAGTTTCCAGGCCTTGAAGCCACACAGACTCCCAAGCAAAGCCCTTAAAGGTAGAGTTGGGGGTCAGATGAGGGAAAGGGGAGCCCCCTGGGCAGAGGGGACAGAAGAAACCTGTAGTACATGCTAAACACCAGCTGTATGCCCTGAGCTCCTCTGCATCTGTGTTCCGGTCCCATCCCATCACTACAGCTATAATGAGGCTCACACAAGCACCCATCCCAGCTATGCTGGGTTCACCAGCTACCCACGTCTGTTGTCCTCCCAGTTTGGCCACAGACAGGATTTGGGTCCCTCTCAGCTCACCAGGCATGGTTTATGGGCAGGAACACATACCCTGGCTAGCCTAAGAGCCCCTCACTCACACCCTCATTGCCTTCCATGGAGGTCAGTGGCCAATCTGGACACAGAGGTCAGCACTGCCCCTTACTCTGTGGCTGGGGTGAGCCTAGCTCCCTCACTGGCAGTCAGGAACATCNGGCAGGATTAAGCAGAATGTGCGGTGGCCACTCTGGGCCCACGGAGGGATGAGCCGACGTGAGAGGATGAGTGGATTAGACTCAGGGTCAATATTTGTGGAGCTGAATTGAATCCGTCAACTGGGAGCTGCGTGGATTCAGGGTAGTTTTGTGGCTCCTGCCTCAGGCAGGCAGAACTCGGCACACAAGCCTCTCCCAGGTCACAAAGAACAACTCTGGGGTGAGATGCCCACTGGCTCTGTACCCTTGCAAACAAAGCAGTCTAGGTTGGGCGCAGGACTATGGGCTGACTGGGTTTCTAAGGTGGACATGAAGGCCCCACTCCTAGTCCTGGAACCTGGCTGGTCCTCTTTGGGAACCAAAGAGACTCTATCTGTGTCTGGACCCCCAGGATCAAATTACATGATGTATTAGTTGTTACCCAGGGGTGTGATATGGGGGTCAGGGACACAGCAGAGCAGANCAGGCTGGATCCAAGGAACAGGACTANTCTGTGACTGTGGCCAGAATTCTTGTCGAAAGGCTTCTGGCCACTGCCCTCCCTCCACAGGGGGTTCTGAGGAAATAGGGAGGGGACACCATGGTGACATCCACTCAACCCATTCTGGCTGCCCCACTGCTTCAGCCCTTAGCCCCCAGAACCAGAGGCAGTCTAGCTCANCTGCTGCCCAAGGCTGCCTACCTCCCAGCCCCTGGGCCCAAACTGGATTAGCGGGTGTTTAGAAAGCGACAAATCTGCTCATATTTGAGCAAGGGCTCAGCAGATCACATGGGCCAAGAGGGGCCCTGCATGCATGCAGGGAGATTTGNGGAGGAGAAACTTCGNTAAACAAGTGTTAATTGAAAACAAACTCTATATGATTTGCCTGGCTACCCTGGCCAAGCAAATGTCTCTCTTCCTAGGGAGTGTGGAAAAGAATTGGGGTCAGGTACCAAGCCCTAGACTGAGACCACGATGTGAGGCCAGGAAGGAGTGTGGGTCGTGATGTGAGTCATGGAAACACAGGCCCAACAGAACACCTATTCTGTATTCCATAACTCTGAATCTTCCCAGTAACACCCTCAGAATTTCAGGGCATGGGGAGTGGGAAGAAGCTCTGTGCCTGAGCACTTTATTGTCCCATCTGCCAGCAACACCTCAGAGGCCAGTGGCATGCAGACCCAACAGCACTGGACACTGAGCAGAGTGGTCCAGGAAGAGACATTGAGGCAAGCTGAGCCAGAGTCTGCTGGGTCTCTTGGGCACAGTGGGCTATGTGGCTGGTACTGCTTCCATCAGTGGTTGCCAGGGAGAACTCTGTGTCCATTCTTGTCAGCCATGACCTGACACTAGGCGCTCATTGTAAAAACCGACCTGGTGAGCTCCCAAAACCAGCAGTTAGGAGGAGAATAGCAAAATTTTTGTTCATAAAAATGCAAGCAAACTGTGCCCTGTGCTGGAGAGAAACCCACTGGCTTGAGCAAGGGGCACAGGCTTGTGAGCAAGCCCTCCACAGGGCACAGGAGTATGAGCCCATGAGGACAGGGCAAGCTTATGGTCACCGAGAGCCCCTTATACAAATGAAATGGTCTCAGGAAGGGATTGAACCCTCTGGCAAGGGCCCTCCAGCAGCTTTGTCCTGAAGGGACAAAGTTGCCCCAGGACCTGGCAGTCCACCTTCCCCTAGGAAATCTGTGTCCGGGACTGTATCCTGGCTGGAGAGGTAGCAAGGAGAGACAGAGAAGAAAGAGCACAGAGCGAGAGATCTGATGCCCCTGTAGATGTTGGAGTGCTCCTGGGAGGGGGCCAAGGCAGTCAGGACAGGATAGCTGAGTGCCCCCATCGCTCCCTGCCTTTCATTAATCTCTCAAAGCACAGGAATCCAAGCACAGAGCCTGTGGGAGACCACAGCAAGCTCTCTGTGAGTGAGGAGGGTGGGCGGGGTGGCCCCAGCTGATGGAGTTGTGAGGTTGCTGAGCCACACTCCTGAAGAGGTAGATTTACAAGTGTGGAAAGGGATGGGGAGGGAACCAACAGGCTGGTCCCTTGAGCTCCTAGAATCCCCGTGCATGAGGGACCACTGCCTCTGACACTTACCCAAGGCTCTTGTGACCCTGCACCCATGTTTGGGTCCACCAGTCGGGCTGTGAGCACGTCTTTTCAGTGTGCTTTCAGCACCGGTGGGGCCTCCACCTCCTCAATCCAGCTCATCCTCCAGCAAGCCAGGACAATCAATTATTCAGCTTCTGCCCCTCGGCCTTCTTGTGTTAGTGCCTGTACAGCTAAGAAGATAAATCTCCTCTCTGCCTGCATTCTTGGCACCTGACTGGGAGCAGGATACCCTCAGGGCAATGACAGGCCCTGTCCCAGACCCCCCTCCCAAATCCCAGAGCCAGCATGAGCTTTGCTGGCTCCCTGCCGCTCCTCAGCTATTAAACCAATAATTCAGCGGAGACACTTTGGAGCAAACTGCATGGGTTCCCCCTGCACCCCCCCCCCATGACAGCAAGAGGTCTACAAACCATTACAACTACAAGAGAGGCTGCCCCAACAGATGTGGTCCTGTCCCACAGGCTGACTTCCAAAGGAGCAGGGGACACATGGGGACATACAGAGGACAGGAGTCTGCATGCCTTTAGCAATATCAGATAACTGAGGAATAAGACCTGGTCACCCTGTTGAAAGAGGTAGCTCCAAAAACATCTTTCATAAACACTGATGCTACATATAGGATCCTACATATAGTCAGTCAAGAGAGGCCACAAGCTTGCTAGGCCACCATAGCTGGACACTTACAAGTCTCCGGCAAGATATCCGTCCCCATGAAAACTGATGACTTGAGCAAATCTGATGTCTTGGAAGTCAAGATTAGCTCCCCACATCCATTCCCAGACCCACATAACCAGGGAAGGGTTTGTTGAGTAACTGAGTGACCTCACAACCTCCTTCCAGCCTCCACAGACTCTAGCATGGCTCTGGCAAGAAGCGGAATAGAGATGAAAGGGGCAAAGTTACTAGGCAGCAAAATCAGGCAGACTGGGAAAAGACAGCNGAGTGGAGGCCTGCTCCCTCCCTGCCATGTCTCCTGCTTCAACCCTGGTGGATACAAGGCAAGACCCAGGCCAGGAGGCAGTGAGTGGCTCAGCTGACCTGACTTCCCACCCCAGCCCCCTCCAGCCTCCCTCTCTGCAAGTCTTCATAGGGCAAAGCCAGCGGCCCAGCAATTAGCATTAATAAGTTGATGGACACTGGCCTGGGTCCAAGTCTAGTGTTAATTGAGGCTGATCCCTCCTCCATTTGTCAAATAATATGGATGCAGCTACCCCTTCCAGGACCTGGTCCTGTGGTCTGCCTGCTCCAGGCCCCTGAGGCTGCCCCTTTTCTGCCTGGCAGTGCATCCAGCTTTCCCAGACCCTGCTGGCAGCCTATACGTTCCAACACCCTCTCTGGGACTTTGGCTGCCCCAGTGATGAACAAGCTCACCCTCTGACTATTTCTACCATAGCCTCAGGCCTCTCTCTGTCCAAACTCTCTATGCAGATAGCCTTGTCTTTCCTCCTTCTAAGCCTCAGCTTCTGTGGATGCATACCATCAACCAGTACCGTTATCTGAGCCAGTGTCCAAACACATAGGACTCTATTCTGGCTCTACATCTCATTCTTCCCAAAGACAGGCCACATTGGAATCATTGCATTTGTAGCCAAGGACAAGGCTAATCTGTCATTATGAGGCTCCACGTTGTGCCACCTATATGGTAGCTTTACTTGGTCCTCATCTGTGCCTGGCTTGGAAAAGGCTCTGCAGTCCCCCTAAGAATACTGNTTTNCAAGCCATGCGGTGGTGGCNCATGTCTTTAATCCCAGCACTTGGGGAGCAGAGGCAGGCAGATCTCTGTGAATTTGAAGCCAGCCTGGTCTACAGAGTGAGTTTTAGGACACGCTCCAAAGCTACACAGAGAAATTCTGTCTTGAAAAAACAACAACAACAAATATATATA
>LZPO01099512.1:935033-957340 GCA_001675575.1 Neotoma lepida | reverse complement strand
GAGGGAGGACATGGGCAGTGTGGGAGGGAGGACATGGGCAGTGTGGGAGGGAGGACACGGGCAGTGTGGGAGGGAGGACATGGGCAGTGTGGGAGAACATTTCTCTTATGTAAATCTTCACAACTCCATGCAAAGCCTAGGCCAGCTCTGGTGTCCCCGTTGGCACTTTGCCCACTCTATGACCCTGGCCCCCACTCCAGCCTGCCTGCAGCACCTCTAGTGCCTCTCAGAAGACTCAAAAATTATAACTCCTTGTTAGACAGATCTCCCAAGTAGAGGAGGCAAGGAGTCTGATTTACTAGCTGGTGGCGTCCACGACCTTCTGGAAAGGTCCCTGTCTGCTGGGGTGGGAGGCAGATGGGCCAGCACCACAGCCAACTCTGGAGTTCTGCCTCCAGGATCAACTTCAGTCAGTCATGCATCCTGAGCTTGGGGTTTCAGACCTGTCCCTGTTATACATGTTCGTGACAGATCCAGGCCCTGGGCTCACACCACAGAGTAGAATATCCAATGACAAGCAGTAGACACGCTGCCAGTATGGCCTCCTCAGCACCTATGAACAGAAAAGCAGCAGTGAGCAAGCATGTCTCTGTGACCAGGCATCAGCTCCTCTGTCTCCACTGTTCATGTGAATGGACAGTCCTGGGCCTGCCACATGTCCACGTACGGCCATGAGACCAGAAAAGACTCAAAGCCCAGGCTAGGCAGGCCACTGCCATGGTGGTCCTGGCTGGCCAGTACTAGCCTTGGCTGCACAAGAGGGTCTGCATCTATTTCCCACCTTCTTCCTTCTTTCCTCTCCCCTTCCATATCCAGCCCTCCACTGGGCAGAGGCCCAAGCCCTGCTCCACCCTGCCTCACCTGTCCACTTCACTGTTGTTTACTTGCAGGTTTCCTTCAAATGGATTTTTTCACTTAAGTGATTATATTTTGAAAGGAAATCTTACAGCAGCCCTGGAAATGGAAAACAAGCATCGAGGGCGGCAAATAGAAGGTATCCACACAAATAAAATGAAAATAAAACATGTTATGAAATCCCGTGAGGCCCTGGCTACAGCAGGCTGAAGCCCATGCCCAGAAGCCTCAGATCCACTCAGGCCCAAAAAGACTGCAGGACCCAGTCACACCTCAGTCTCAGACTTTAGTCACACTCCTGAGTGCTGGGCACACTGGGTTCTCAGTCCTGATCACACCTTGATTCTGGATCCAGTCACACCTTGATTCTGGGTCCAGTTACACCTTGATTCTGGGTCTTGACCATATCTTGATTCTGGGTCTAGTCACACCTTAATTCTAGGTCCAGTCACACCTTGATTCTGGGTCTAGTCACACTTTGATTCTGGGTCTAGTCACACCTTGATTCTGGGTCCTGACCATACCTTGAATCTGGGTTTAGTTACATCTTGATTGTAGGTGTAACCTGAGTCCCAGATACACCTTGATTCTTGATCCTAGATTCATCTTGATTCTGGGCCGAGTCACACCTTTAATACTGGGGGCCATGCACATTTGGGTTGTGGGTCCTGTTTGAATTAGGTTTCTGGGTCTTGTTCTCACCTTGATTCTGGGTCCAGTTATAGCATTAATCCAAAATGCTGCTCAGATCTGGAACCTGAGTCCTGGTTATATCTTGATTCTGGATTGACACCTGGACTTTGGATCACAATTACATCTGGTTTCTGGGTCGTGGTCATCACAGCTGTAGTCTGTCTGGACTCTGGGCACTTTTCACAGGTTGGTTCTAGGAGCCACTGGGCCACACCTGGATTTTACTGTGGCCACATTTTGGAGGAAGATCTGCCTCAAAGGTTTACTCACAAGAAGAGCACCCCACACAGTGGTGAGCACAATCTTCCTATGCTCTGCAGCATCACAGAAGGCTGTCTGTGAGCACTGCTTCCTGTGGACATGAAATGACTGAATCTTGATCACAGTTCAGATGTTATTATGAAATCCCATGAGGCCCCAGATCCACTCAGGCCAGGAGGAAACTTCAGGGCCTAGTCATGCCTCAGTCTCAGACCCTGGTCACACTCCTGAGTGCTGGGCACACTGGGTTCTGGGTTCAGTTCTGGGAACAGAGATTCCCACTCCCACTGTCTGCCCAGGCTCCAGGATCCCAGGCAGCCCCGTGCATGGCCCAACATAGAGGAAGTAGACGGCGAGGCGCCACTCACGCCCATGCTAACTGCCTGTGTCTAGATGCTACACACACTGAAAATCTTTTCTATCCTAGGGTGATCTCTTCTTCCACATGGACCTGTGGGGCGTCCTGGCCAGACCTCATCCATCTACATCAACGAGCGTGCCTCAGAGCCCAGCTTCACTTAAACAGCAAGACAACGCCCACCCTAGCAAAAACTGGCAGGTTTTTGCTGTTCTCAGCAAGGCCATAGGACCCTCAGCCTACCCACTGGCCTGAATAGGAGAGATGGCCTCCACATGGTTCAGCAGTGTGCTCCCTGCAGGCCTTATCAGTGCCTCAGTCAATGTCCCACTATCTTAAGCTCAGCAACCAGAAGCTGGTGCTCAGTGTGGAAGTTCAGACTTAGAAAAGGTTCCTCCTTAATTAAAAGTCAGACTTGCCCCTCCCATACTGACTCCTCGGCCTGGCAGATGTTACTCAGGAAAATGCTCTCATCTCCCAGGGTCCATGGACATGGAAAAACACTAACTGCAGCTAGAATTTGGTCATACAGACCTTCAGACAGCTCTGACAAGCCATTGTTCCCTGGTTCTGGAACCTGACCTGCCCAGGGAGTCCTGACCTGCACATGGCTGTCCAGCAAGGCCTGGCCAATGTATTGCAGCCCATATCCAGCAGCCTTTTGTATTGCTGGGCCCTCAGGATGTGGCAGCTGTCTACAGGCAAGGACTGAAGAGAGCGGAAGTGGAAGACAGGGTTTCTCTGTGTAGTCCATCTCACAGCCTGGCCAGCCAGGGGCATCTCACACCCTGGCCAGCCAGGGGCAGCTGCCCTGGGGGGCAAGAAGGCAGAAGCTGGCTGGAGGGAAACGTGGTCAGAGCTGAGGACAAATAGGCTAAAGTGGTTAGAGCTGTGACAAGAGGGGTGGCCACACACACTGCTGCCTGGCCGGGGGAGAGAGACCCTTGGTTCCACCTCCTAGCCCTTGTCCTATGACCTTGTATGACAAGAGTCAATCTAGACTATTGGCTGCTCTGTCCAGTTCATCTACTGGGAAGAGGCAGAGTCGTCCTAGGAGGATGTGGCGGTGTCCTCTGCCAGGGCCATGGCTATGTTGGACACCTAGGATCCCAGGCAGGGGATGTGCTCTGAGAAACACAGTCAAGGTCCACCTCTTCTCCCAACTCCTCCCGCCCCAAACTCTGGAGACCCCATAGATGTGTTATTACTAATTGATGCCAGTGCCTCCCTCACTACCACATGCTGCTCAATTGTGTCTTCACTGCCACTTGATGGGCAACCTGTCACCATTATATGTAGGTTCTCTCTCTCTCTCTCTCTCTCTCTCTCTCTCTCTCTCCTCTCTCTTTTCAAGACAGGATCTAGTTTCTGTGTAACCCTGTCTGTCCTAGAACTCACTATGTAGCCAGGCTGGCATTGAACTCTCAGAGATCCACCTGCCTCTGAAGACCGAGTGCTGGGACTAAAGGTGTGCACCACTACCACCCAGCTGGGTGATTGATTTTTTTTTTTTGAGACAGGGTTTCTCTGTGTAGTTTTGGTGCCTGTCCTAGATCTCACTCTGTAGAGCAGGCTGGCCTCGAACTCACAGAGCTCTGCCTGGCTCTACCTCCCAAGTGCTGGGATTAAAGGTATGCGCCACCACTGCCCAGCCGTGATTGATTTTTAATTGATTGTTCTGAAGCCAGGCCTGGTGGTTCCAATTTTCTGTGAAAATGTGGTTTTGTTTTTTGTTTTTCTTATAACAATGGAAAAAGTTAAGGCTAATTTGGACAAGAAGGTCCCCAGCACCTAGGACCCCGTAGCAGCCACAGGAGAAGAAGGGTCAGACGAGCAGCCTATCTCTGCCATCCACAGCCCTGGCTCTCACCAACTGTTTACCAGAAGCCTCATTCATATCCAGCTCAGGGAGAGCCCCACAGAGTTAGGGGCATATGTTGTGCCAAGAGCTGTCCATTCTGTGTACCTAGCACCCTGGGCAGGCTTTGCCATTGGGAACTTCAAAATGGCCTCCTGTGCCCCTTCACCATCCTGGATCCCTCTAGAGTCCCCTGTGCAGAGGACCAGGCCCTAGCTGTGCACTCTGGGCCATTGCTGGTCCTGTGAGGCACCTGGTGACCACATTCACCGAACTTTGGGACAGAATCACTGTCTAAGGGACTCTTAGGTCAGAATCTGAGCAAAGTCGTGACGAGCCTGATGAGGACACATTGCTGAGACTCTTCAGACCCCTTGACATCTTTGGGCTGGTGGGGACAGCTTGGAAAGCCAGGAGGGTGGGCTTTTGCAGGCCAAGTTTAGGGGGACATGTCCAGGACCAACAGGACTGGCCCAGGTAGCGCTCACACATACAAGGCAGAAGCCATCAGACACATGTGATAAAGATGGGGTCAGGGTTCACATAATAGAGCTCAGGTCAGGATGGGTGCAACATCTGTGGGAAGATGAACAGGCTGCGGAGAAGATCTTCCATCCGTGGAGGAACACATCTGTGAGGAGACCTCACCATCCACTGTCCCTGGAGCCACTCTTCATTGTCAACTTGACTGGATTTAGAATAACCTTGTGGGTTTTTTTCTAAGCGGGCTCTGGGGTTAAGACCACCTCTTACAGAGGACCCAGGTCCAATAACCAGCCCTCTATGACTGCTTAAATCACCTGTAACTCCAGTTCCAGGGGATCTGATGCCCTCCGACAGCTTCTGAGGGGACCGATACACATATTCATGCAGGCATACACACATACATATAAAATAATAATAAATCTTTAAAAAAAAACAAAGAGGACAAAAAAAAACAAAGTGAGAGGGAGAAAAGGGGCAGGATTTAGGAGAAGTTGAAACAGGGAGTGGAAGTAAATATAATCAAATATAGTGTATACATGTATGTAATTCTCAAAGAATAAATTAAAAATATATTTAAAAAAATAAAATAACGCAGGAGACAGCACTGTGGGAGTATCTGTGAGTGCAGTTCCACAGAGTCTAACTGGGGAGGGGAGACCAATCCTGAGGGTGAGTAGCACTGTCCTGTGAGCTGAGGCCCAGACTGAACACAAAGGGGAAAGAGAGGAAGACAGAGGAGCTGGCATTCACCTTTCTCTGCTTCCTGTCTGCAAGCAGCTGTCTCCTCCAGTTCCTGCTGCCATTGCTTCCCCGCTGTGGGGACCGTACCCACAAGTATGGCCAGAATAAAACCTTTCTTCTTCAGTTGCTTCCCCAGGCATTTTGTTATAGCAAATGGAAAAGTAATACTGAAGACACCATGTCTCCAGGAATTCAGACCACCCTTGCCCCATGCACAGACACCACAGAGCCCTCTCTGTCTGTCTCCAGCCTCGGTGTGTCCCATGGAGCCATCGCCCCCCACCCCCCCACCCCCAGGAGAAGAAGCCTCCAGGGTCACAGTGGGGCTCTAGCCACGCATTTGCCTACTCTTCTGTGTAGTGACTGGCCCCTGTGAGTACTCGGAAACCCGGACCCAAGCAGAGGTGGGAAAGACTGTGTGGATGACAACTGGAAACCCCTTATTCCTGAACTGGTGCCGTAAGGAGAGCCACCCGAGAGTCCCCACTTGGGAGGGGGCTGTCCCCACACACAGAGTCAAGGCCTACGCACAGCAGTGTGGCAGTGCTCACAGGCAGCAAGGCCAAAGTGTCTGGGAGGTAATCTGTCATGGATTGCCAGAGCCAGGGAAGGTGACTGTCATGGAGGGTCACAGAGCCCTGTGCCCAGGTGGATAGGTAGGACAGGAGAGCCAAATCTTGGCTGCAAAGGCCAGAGCTTGCACAAGGGACAAGGAAGCAGACCAAGTCCCAAGCCAGGAGTCTGTCCTGGTACCTCAAATCTAAGTCTGTACCCTGCCTGGTTCCCTTTGGGATCTTGCCTTATGTCACTTGGTGCCTTCCAAGCCATGTCCGCTTCCCTGAGAGGTTGTCTCCCATCCTTTTAGGCCAGCTCCCAACACTGATGCTCCCACCACTCTCCTGATTTTACCAAGTGCCTGTCACACAGCTCTCCTCAGGCCCAGGCAGGCCAGAGACAGCCCACACATCACACCTTCCCCTCTGACACAGTTCTTTAGAATACAGTGGCCACTGCCAGCAAGGACCCCTGGGAAATCGGCTGATGCCAATAAACCTCCCTCAGATACCTTAGGGTCCCCAGGGCACCATCGCGTTTCCACATCAACCAGTCTACCAAGTCTGTGTTGCAGGACAGAGCCCTTCATCATCGGATGCAGGTTCAGCCCACTGCCGCCCCCCAACAGCCTTTAGCCCACCAGAGCTCAACCCTCAGCAGTGCCTCTCAGCTCTAGCCTGGCTCCATTGCTGGGGCTGCAGCTCATCCAGCATGATCAGGAGTGGGGTAGTGGCCGGGCTTGCCACCCACCAGCCTGACATTTTCAAATAGGCTAGCAATGCTTCCTCAGCAGGCAGGACACGCAGTCAGCAGCTCCCCAGATACCAAATGCCAGTGTGGCTACCCAGGCATGGCAGGATGAGGCCTGGGATGGGCGTGGGTGCAAGGGCTATGAACGGGAGTCCTGGGCTACCCTGGGGAGAGTAGAATGATCTTTGCCAGCCAGCCAGCCCCAGTCTCTTCCAGCCAAAAGCCCGAAAGAGTCCCTAAGTACACTCCACCCTCTCCCATGACAGGTGTCCACTGTAGGCCTGGGTGAGCTGCAGCAACCAGCAGCACCTCTCCCTAAACTACAGCATCGGAGCATGCAGCCTGCCTCTCCAGGGGCCTGTATGGCGAAGAATTAAAGTCACAAGTACCACAAGAGTCCCAGAGTGGGCTTCAGGGTGTGTTTCCTTATCACATTGCTGGTCCCAGCCTGGACAACCAGCAAGACTGGAACNGCAGCCAGCCTCACAGGCCCGGGCAAGTCTATTGAAAGATAAAGCTGTGGGTGGGGGCCAAGCCCCGCCCACAGCTCCACAGTTCCCTGGAGGGTCTCGCCCACCAGCAGCGTTTGGCATTCAAGGTAGGGAAGCAAAGACAGTGACTGGAAGATGAAGTGTGAATGACTCATGGGTGTCACAGCCACACGGCTCCTTGACTTTCAAGGAAGCTAGAATATACTGAAGTCAGTCCTAGACTGTGGTAATTGCTCATAGCAGTGTGGGCCAATTAGCATGTGACTAGGAAATGAAAACAAGACTTTTTTCTCCTGTTTGAGACACTTCAATACAAAATGTAGGAGGCTCTGCTGCTAAATGGAGTCTGCCTGTGAGGACACTGAGCAGGACTCACTTGGGTCCCAGTACACGTGATCCCAGGGACATGACCTCAAGAGGACATAAGCCTGGGAGGAAGTTCACTTTTACTGCAGCCCAAGTGGACAGAGGGGTGGTCACCACATCAACCAGCCTGGTGATTACCAGCCCTATTGTGCCCACCCATATCATCCCTGACTGAATCCTCATCAGTTACTCTCAACTACAGCCAATCTAGAAAAACGAAGGGCTCAGAGGGACAGGCCCCAATCCTGAGCAGCTCCAGTTCATCTTGGAGCCAAAAGGAGATCAAGAGACAGGACCTCTAGGGCAGAGCTGGTCCACAGCACCACACAGAGCACTCAGAGTGACAGGCTCGGCACAGGCCACAGCATGGGCACCAGGCCCAGTGGCTCCCTCTGGAAGCAAGCTTCCTACAGGAGAGTATCCTCTTCTGTGGTCAGGAAGGCCAGGAAGAAGGAGAGGGCCAGTCCTAAGACCTTGCTTAACAAGGTGAGAGTTGTCTGTGCTGTGTGAATGGCCCTGAGCAGTGGGCATGGTAAGGTCTCAGAGTAGCTAGGTCAGCAGTAGAGGGGCAGTGGGTGAGGAAAGCCCTCACACACTCTCCCAGGATACCTGCCAGTCGGCAGCATAGGTGCCTCCATCAGCACCAGTTAGGCATGGTGCCTAGCTGAGGAGCAGTGCCCAGAATGGAGGAGGCTGACTGTGACTGGCTGGCAATGCTGTAGAGACAGAAGTGGCCCCAGCCTACAGGTTTCCTCTGGGGGAACTTACATGCCAGCACTTTTCTGTACTGTTTGTATCCATGAGTGGCCAGCGGGGTGTCAGGGATAGCGCTTAGACAGGCCTTACTGAAGACCCCAAAGTCCCTGAGAGTCACAGGGGAAGGGGGAACTCGCTCTGAATAAAGGACCAAGAAGCCTCGCTCTTTCTGCTGTTCTCCACCACACCAGGAACAGGGTCTGCCAGGACCTGCTGTGCAGACCCAGCTTTCCTCTCCACTAGTTCAGGTCAGTATCAGCTTGCCTCTGGCTACCCAGCAGCACCTGCCCCACGATCTATACCTGCCCTATCTGCACCTGCCTCAGCTGTGCCAAACAGCCTCCCCTGCCCCATCCAACCCCACCCCACCTGCCCCAGCTGCACCTGCTGGATGGTTTAGTTTTTCTCCTATGATTCCTGAAAATTGCTTCAGCTGTGTAGAAGGGGGACAGAGGGACAGGTGAGTAGATGTCTCAGCCCTTCTTGGGAGAAGGGATGGGCAGGGAGCTTAGTTAAGGATAAATGAGGCAGTGGGGTAGGTAGGTAGGTGCCAATGGGATAGGTGGGGTGGGCAGGTGAGATGGGCAGGTACAAATGGGGCAGNTATAGATGGTGGAACAGGTGCTGCTGAGTAGCCAGAGGCAAGCTGATACTTGAGGACCTGAACTAGTGGAGTGGAAAGCTGGATCTGCAGAGCAGGTCCTGGCCAACCCTGCTGTGGTTCCTGTTGTGTTTGGAGAACAGCAGAAAGAGTGAAGCTTCTTGGGCCATTGCTCAGAGAGAGTCCACCCTTCTCCTGTGACTTTCAGGGACTTTGGGGCCTCCAGTAAGGCCTGGCTAAGCACAGAACTTCTGCTGAAGGCTGTTCCTGGCAATGCTTTACTCATGGATTACCTTTCCACTTAGCAGGGCCTCATCTGCCTTTGTGGCCATAGAAAGGCCTTGAGGTTCTGGTGGTATAGTCCCCACAGTGGTGGCCCCAACATTCCCTTTGCACCTCTCTCCCTTGGGACAATCTTGACCTTGTGGAAGACTGAGAGAGGCTGGTCAGGGACCCTCAGCNTACTGGACACATTGCCTTGCCCTCTCCGTGATTCTGCAGCATCTTTGAGCTGGTTACCATTGGCCCACCTCCGATCACACCCCNTGGAGTCACAGCATACATNTGGGAAGCTAAGCTACTGGGCCCAGCTGGTGGAATATGGGAGAGCCACCTTCCCAAACAGTTGAGCCATGACAGAGACAAGCTTACTGGGGCAGGACCCTGCCCAGCCTGCCTTGTTCTCAAAGTCAACTCTTCCTCCTAAAGGTTCTCACAGGGCCACAGACACTCACGCCTGCTAACAGGGCTGCCAGCCCTAACTCCGGCGATTGGTGGCTGATTGATGGGTAATTGTTTTACCTCTGAACAGCCAAAGCCCCATAATTTGGAGGCATAAATCCCAGGCTGTTGGGCATGGCTGACATGCAATGACACCCAGAATTAAACGGAAGCATAACAATTAACAGCCCCTAAAAGTGTTTCTAAGGGAGCACCACCAACAGGCCAGTGCCCTCCTCCAGCAGGGCTCCNACAGGGTCAGAGCCAGGAGGGAAGCACTGCTTGTGTCCTCTGACCCACATCTCCCTCTCCTGGGATGGAATGACCCAGTGGATCCGGCGCTGCCCAGGCCCACATCCTGCTTAAATGAGTCCCCTGAATAGAGATCCTCAACCCTGTCATCCGCTCAGCTCCTGGTGGGCTGGCACTATGAGAGGACCTTTCACCTCCAGTCATCTGGAGATCACTAGTGAGCATGTGTAGCCATAGGCAGAGCTAGAACTCAAGAACCAAGCTCTACTAGCCCACAGTGTTCTACCCAGTCATTCCAACGTCACCTCCTACCCCANGATGCCCTTGTCCCTCATGTCACCNTGCTCAAACAAGCTCCCACACTCAGCCTCATGTCAGAGTCATTTTGGCAAAAACCACACTAAGAGAGGCCAGCAGGCTCCCCTCATGTCTCTGAATCCCACAGGCTTTGTTCTTAGGGACCACATGGCTCTTTTAGAGGGAGGTGCAGCTCCCACCCCCTGCCCTGACCTATCTGGCAGCAGCTCCCACTCTCAGGGTTACTAAACTTGAGATCCTTAGGCTTGGACACCAGGGAGAAAAAAGGTTCCTCTCAGATCCCAATAGGACCTCCAGCATGGGTGCTGAGCTGGCAGACAAGGCCCCCGAGAAGTGAGGGAATATGTCTGACCCCAATAGCTTNTGCCTCTGGGTCTGAAGTCCCCATAGTCAAGATGTGCTTGGGTTCAGCTGTTCCTGTGCACTGCAGGCCCGGCTCCAGGTCCTCCGGGTGAGTTGATATCTGTCTTTCCTTACAGCACTCTTGACCCTGTATCCAAGTGACCAAGGCTGACCAGGGCTCCTCATCACATAGCCTCGCCCTCGGTAACTCTGCAGCATCTTTAAACAGATCACCCTCAGCTGCCTCAGCTCAGCCAGTGAGGACAAAGCCAGGGGAAACTAGAGGAGCCTTGCTGGCCAATTCCAAAGACACGATGGTAGCACATAAGTGTCTACTGTCCCCATCATGCACAGGTAACAGAGCCTCCTGGGTCCCCTCTCCAGCCTGGAGGGTCCTGACACCACAGGAGTGTGGACTCAGACCCATGGGTACCACACTGTATACTCTCACTGGTTGGCATAGCANCCATGGTGAGGCTCAGCTTAGCAAACACCTCGTCCCAGTGTTGAGAGCAGTACACAGCAGCTGCCTAGCTTCATCAGCACTGAGCTCTGTTGTGAAACTCTGTAATTGTGATTTTGCTTTTTTACTAACAGTGTTGCCAGAAACCTGCTCCAAAACATTCTCTGGGTCTTCTCAGGAGGAGTACTGCCATGGGGTGCAGGGCAGACATAAGGTTCCCCAATACCTCTCTCCTAGGATAGCTCCAGGGAATCTCTTGAGAGCGGGCCATCAGGAAGAAGCGGGTGGAAGGTGCTCTGGGCAATGCTCTGGGCAAGGGACCACATAAGCAGGGGCAGGTGCTGAAGGAGGCTGAGGAAGGGCAGACACTGAGGGCAGAATGGGAATCACAGTCAGCAGGGCGGCCGCTCAGCAGGGGGACGCATTGCAGATGCGTGGAGGGGATGTCCAGTGGCCCAGCCAGACAGCATCGAGGGGAACCCCTGGGGAGAACCTGCATGCATGGAGAGGCGCCCAGCATGGGGGTCAGGCCTGACTTTAAGGAGATCATGCCTGGGGAGGCTGTGTGCCCGGTTCCAGCCTGTGGGCTCAGCCCTCTCCCTAGGCACCCTGACAGGAGCTGAACCACATTGGGAATTCAGGGCAGGTCCAGCCTGCGCACTGTGTTNGAGAAATGCAACACAATTAATTAGCCCCTAAAAAAAGTGCTTGAAGTGTTTATTGCAGGACGGCGCTCCTGGTTTTATAAGCAGATGGGGAAATAAAGCGGTGGGGATGACAAGCCAGGAACAGCTGCACAGGGACCCAGAACCTAATTCATAATTCAGCAGACTAATCAGAGAACATCTTCTGCAAGCACCGTAATGAAGGGACGTGAGGCTGCAACCGATGAACCGCTCCCACAGTGCCCACCACACCCTCTAGCCCTCCCCTGCACAGCCAGACCCAAGGCAGCACATGCCTTCCGCCCTGGGCCTGGCCCAGCCACCTGGACCCTCTGGACCACAGAGACCCAGAGTTCAGCAACATTGCAAACACAAGCCCATTTTTCAGGAGAAAACTGAGGAAGAGCAAGGCTGAGCCCATAACAGCTCCTGATGGGTACACAGACCTCCCCCTCACCCCCAGGAGCCCTTATCTGGGGCCCTCTGGACTAGACAGCAGCATGTTCCTTGTAACACCTTGTAGATCTGGAAGCCTCCCTCCCTAGAGTGAGGCCAGGAGGGAGGAAGCAAAAAGCTTGATGTTTAGGGCCTGTCAGGAGGACAAGTGGGGGGCTTCTCCACTGAGCACAGAGGGGGTCTAAATAGGCAGAGGCTGGGGACTGGGACACAGACAGGGCAGCTCCTTGCGCCCTGAGCGGGAGACCTAGAATAATTGAACATAAAAATTCACATGCGTTTTATGAATCTTCCAGCTCCGACAGGAGCCCAGCATTCGCAGCAGTTGTGGACTGTAAAATGTGTGGGATGAAATATTTGTGACAGCCATAAAGTCCTTGTTTTNTCCTCCGCTGCTGTTGAAACAATGGGAGGCAGAGGGTGGGCACTGAGCCTCGCTTACCCGGCCAGCCCCTGTCCTGCTCCACANGCTCGCCTATGTGGCCTGTGTGTACACAGCAAGACATGGAGACTCAGAGAACAGCCCAACCCATACCTTCTCTCAGTAGTTTATTGTCTCTGCAGGCTGACAGGCAGGTNAAACCTTGTGCAACATGCAAGAGACCACTGACNCTGTGGGGTGTCCTGAGGAGGATTTCAGGGGCTTTATGGAGTTGAGCTTAGAAACACCAGTCACCATCCTGTGACTCACCAACACTGGATGGGATCAGACTGAGGACAGAAATAGAGCCTTGAGTCAGACCGTACCCCAGCCTCTTTTGTACCCTCAGAACTGCCCAACAAGGGCCCTTTGCACAGACGCAGNGCTCAGCACAGGGTTGCCTCCTCATGAGCCATGAGGGCTCAGTCAGGAAGAGCTAGTGAAGCAGCCCATCACTGCCTGAGGGTTTGAGCCCAGGAAGGACTGCTATCCAGGGTACCTGCAGGGTACAAGGGACACCATGAGAGCACTTGAACCATTTGTGCACAGCCTTGGCCTGCTGGCTACAGGGCCTCAGCAGCTCCCCTTCTCCACATCTCCCCTCACTTAACCATGTGGGGATAAGAGCAAGAAGCAGAAGCTGAGGTATGATGTTTGGGACACTGAAGGTCAGTGCCATCTGAGGCCTGTAGCTTATGGTACAGGCTCACATAATGTTTGTCCACCTTCAGTGGCCCTGTGGAGTTCCTCTAAGACAGGCTCNGTACAAATGCCGCACTAAGCAGATGTTGAGCAGAGGCACCTCAGTGTCAGCAAGGATCCCATAGGTGACAGCATCCCTAAGAAACAGGATCACCAGCCAAGGGTCCCAGAATGACATTCCCAAGAACTTAGCTTGGGTCTGCCCTATCAAATGTTGATAGGAAATGAATAAAAAACTTGGGGCTCACTACCTCCTCCCAAGGGGACAGGGTATGAGAAAAAAAGAACAGACCCTCAGGATGTGGCACAATGTAGGCCCCAGTTGAGGCAAGCAGANGTGACTTGGAAATTAGCAGGCAAGTTGGCTATGACATAGCACTTTGTCACCATTCCCAGACACCTTCCCAGTGACCATTCAGCCAGCCCATGCTCACCTTCACAGTGCAGGCCAATACTCCCTTTGTCACCCATCCCCTTCTGCTGTAAAGGACGATCCACCGGCCCAAGGTCCCNGAGCTTGTGAATGGTGGCATGATGACATGAAGCCAATGTCTCAGCCCTGGGGCCATGTTCCTGGACACACACCCAGAGAAGTCCCAGGGCGTACACTCTGCAGTCTGTACTGGCCCACCATGAGAAAGAACACAGCCAGGCTATGGCCCAGGAGGCAAAGAGGCTGCCCTCCATCCCATAGGAAGTCCCTCTATGGGCTATTCAGTGCTGGACACTCACGAAGTACACTGAGAGTACAGTGTCCCACCTGGGTGAGAAAGACAACTGCCATGAGAGGACACATGGTACCTAAGGGACACAGCCCCAGGAAGACAGAGCCTTAGGATATCTGGAACCTGTCGTCTTGGTCCTTGCCAGATCACACTCGTCCTGCCCTCAGTCGGGGGCTCTGGGCAGATCTACTCTGGGACCCTCCCATACACTCAGCCCACCATGCCATCTGGCTTCAGGGCTTCTCTGGCCCAGGAAGTCTGTGTCTTTGTAACTGCAACTACTACACCACAGCAGCTCAGAGTGCAGTGGACCCCAGAGTGCTTTGGGGACATGTCCTATCCCAGGGTAGAAGTGCAGCATACCCTTGTCTCCTACAAATGCCAAGCCAAGTTGCATTCTGGAGTAACTGGAGGTTCTGGGACCCATCACCTTCTCCTGAGACAGGTCTTAGCTTCTTGTGACTGGGCAGGATACTGGGCCGCAAAGGACCAAGGTGGACATGGCCCTAGTCCCAATGATAGGGACATGGACAAGTAGGGAAAAGCAGGGCCCAGTGGCCTAATAATGAGGCATGCCTGCCCTGGGCCTGTATCCACCCCAGCTTTGAGGTTAGTGCAGACAGGCTGAGGCTGGGCCCACAGCTATCGTCTTAAAATGGCCTCTGGCTAGGACTCTCCNGCCAGGAGGGTGGGCCGCAGGAAGCCAAGGCAGATGTCAAACACCTGCCTGAACAAAGGAAAGGTCTTCCTAGGGTGCTCAGCCCTTGCTGCCCCAAGGGGCTGACTCAGGACTCTGGGTGACCAGCCAACCAGAACTACCTCTAGGCAGAGCTCCTAGGGGCTGGAATGGACAATCTAATACCCTGGGCAGTCCTGGCCTAGTGGGGTACTATGCCCCAGCCCAGCCAGCTCCCTACAATACCCAAACCTGGAGCTGCTGATTGATGAGGGAGCAGGGGTTCTTCAGTATGGTCCCCATGCTTGCTGCCACCCAAGGACCCTCTCCCACCACCTACAGCAAGTGATGGAGAGCTACTGCAAGCCTCATCGTACCCCAAGGCAGGGAGGGCACCAGATGGCTCACTTCTGGGGGGGGCCTCACTTGCTTATCTCTAATTTCTACAATTTCAAACTTTTCTGAAAGTGTCATGGCTTCCTCACGGAGGTGGAATGGACAGCACCAGGAGGAGCCACCAGGTAGAGGCCCAGGAACCAAGGAGGCCTGGCCGTCTCTCAGTCCTCGATTACTGGTCTTCTGAGGGCCCTGGGTGGGCTCAGTGTCCCTGTGCAGCCACACTTGGGCTATGCCATCCCCTGGGTGCATTCGTGTCTCTCCTTGGGGATGTAACAAGCTCATTCTTCTGCTGCGACGCTTGCATTAACGTGTATCTAATGGGACGTTCAGCTATTGGACATGGAGCAACTGCAGCTTAATTAGGCATCGGAAAGCGGTACATTAATTAACATAGCAAAAGCCTCCGCACAGCACGGACCTACCTGGAAGGAAAGCTAGCTCAGGAGCAGAGGGGAGGCCCAAGGCGTCACCTGTCATCCTGGGTGTCACCACAGAGGCCACCAGCTTCTGCAACACCCAGGTGGGACAAAGCCCTCCTAGCTCCCTTCTTTTCTCCCATCTCAAGTCTTCTCCCTACCTGGAGAAAGCTGCCCCCAGGGGGCACAAGGGCCCAGGGGCAGCAGGAGCCTGCAGCGAAGGGCAAAGGTCACAGGAGACAAGACAAAGCCTCAAAGTCAGGTGGTACCACAGCCGGCCTAGCATTCCCTGCCCCCATCTGTCTCCTGTTCCTGGTTCTCCTTACCCCCACCGGGCCTTTGTCCCTCCATGATCAGGAGCAAAGAAAGCTTGCCCAGGGTTCCCGTACCTGCTGCATTCACTGGAAAGGCCTTAGGTGACTTAAAAAGCAGGTGTTAGCCCAGGACAGGTTCTAAACTCTGCCATCCTGAACTGTACCACACTCTTCCTCCCAGATGTGCCTCCTCTGCTCCTCCTGCTGAGCTGTAACTGAGGGATTTGATGTAAAAGGTTACTTCACACACAGTGGTTACTAACAGTGGCTTCCCATTGGGTCCCCAAAGTCCACATGAGCAGAGGACTACTACCACCCTGAGCCATTCCCTCCTTCAGGAGTTTACCTGAGCAGATGGGCAAGGGTCCTAGAACCCCAGTAAGACAGACTGCAGACATGGTCACCACTGCAGCCTTTAGAGGGGCCCAACAGTGGCAGAGAGGCTCCATGGAGCATACCTGACATCTGCCACTCGCAGACTCACATATGTCAAGAACACTGCCAACAGCTGGCCCTGGGGGTACATTCCTGCCATCCCACCACTAGGAAGCTGAGGCAGGAGGATCAGAAGTTCAAGGTCATTCCTAGCTACATAGTGAGTTCAAAGCCTGCGGGGGGTGGGGGGGCTACGAAAACTTTCTTTTGAAAACAAGAATGCCACCAAGCCCCCAGCACTTCAGGGCAGTGTCCCAGCCTTTTCTGCAAAAGCCCTGGAGCTCAGCGAGGACATGGCTGCTCGGGGACACTGGCCAGCCTTGAGATTTTGTGGGTCCCCGTATTCCCTATGCTGGGGCAAACATACGATGCTGTGGTACAGGCATTTCCCACAAAGATGGTCATATTTTCCCCATCAGTAGAGGCAGCAATCGATGTAGTGTGAGTAATTTGAGATTGATTTTAATTAAGTCTTAGGAGTTTTGCAACTCTGCCCTGTGGAAGGTTCCTCTTGGCCTGCTACAAAGAGATGGTGAGAACTGAATTCTTCCCACTGGAGGTTCTTGGGACCGGATCCAGAACTCCCCTATGATTCCCCAGGAGTGTCCATGCCCTTAGCCCCAATGAGACAGGAACCTATAGGCAACAGTGGTTGGGTTTGGGCCTGGGGTTAGCTGCTCCTAAGAGAAACAGTCGGGGGTGACAGATGGAGGTATTGCCTGGGGACAAAGAGGCTCCCACCATCAGTTCCTTGGAAGCATCTGGAACATTGCCAAACTTGATCCCTGCTGTCCTTCTTGGGGCTACCAGGGACATGCTCTCCAAATCCCACCTGCCTGAACCTTGCACTGTAGCCTTTTCTGGGTCTCTGCCCGCCCAGTGTCGTGTTCCCCAGCACAGTCCTGACCTCAGCTCTCACAGCTCGACAGCCACGGGATGAGGAGGGATCCATGGACTCCTTCCCAGCCCTCAGCTGTTTTTGTGGTCTATTTCACAGGTGCCTGCTCTGACCACCTACTCTTGCCTTCTCATGATGCNCCCAAGATTTCCAATGGTCCCTATCCCATATGGGGGCAGCCCTGCCTCATGCACAGCTGTCCCTCTCCCCACAGCTGGAGGGCTCAGTTAATGACATGGAGGAGAGAAGGTTGTTAGCCGAAATGTGTTATTAATGAGGAGATCTAACTAGGCAGGCCACTAAATCACTTAGCCTCACCCAGATCCCTGGGGAATAGTGTGTGGGGAGGGGTCAGGCCCTGAGAGGGACTGCCAGGCTACAGGGTGGACCTGAGCACAGAGGCTGCACAAGCCTCAAACAGCAGTGATGGAGGTGGGGGAAGCCACCTGACTGACTGAGTTCTAAGGACTCTAAAGCCTCATACCCACGACAGTGGTTCCCCTCATTTCAAAACCACTTTATAGACAGATAAAGGGAAGCAGGCTGTGGGAGTGGGTGGTCCCGAGTGCAGATGAAGAACTAAGAGCAGATCTCTCCCCAGCTTCTGACTGCAGGGTACCCCCAGGTCCCCAGCAAGTAGCAGAGGCTCAGCTGGCCCATTGGTAGCTGTAAACACGAAGGTGGAGAGTGGAGCCACTGTGCCACCCACAGAGTCAGAGTCAAGGGCACCAGGTACTCTGTGAGGAAGACATCTGTGCATGTGGGAAGCAGGTGGGTGGGGCCATCACAGAAGTTTAACAAGCAGTCAGGGCCCAAGGAGCCAGCATCCTTCTCCTGCCTCCTCTGAGCCCCAGGCCCAGAACCAAGCCACTGCTAAGGAGGAAATACTGGCTGAGGTGAACCTGTCAGGGCCTGGGTTGAGACAGGAGGATCAGGAACCAGGTACTAGACAGACCTAGGATTGACCTTCTAAACCTTGGGTAGCTCTGACCCTCTCAGGCCTATTTACCCATCCAAGTGTGACCTTGTATGTGGCAAAGGAAATAAGGGAACTCGTGTTTCAACCAAATGGTGAACCTGGGCCAGGCTTATGCCCATACCTTCTTGCCTGTGGGAACTGCCTGTGCTGAATGACAAGGAAGTCCCCTTCCCACAGCGCCACCACCCCAGGCCCTTTATTTCTCCAGCTGTGTCTTTTCTGCTTTGAAAAATTTTAAACTCTCAAAATATAATCCTGTAGGGGCATCCATCCCAGCACCACCTCCTTCTACCCTGGTGTGCCCACCATGAGGTGCCAGGGTCATTGCCCCATGGTTTCCATTGCTATGACAATGATGGCCTCTGAGCTAGGGAAGTGGTGGTTGTGGACAGGCTGCCTCTGCCTTCGGGGTTGTTTCCTGATGAATCTTTATAATGGGAGTGACAGCAGGAATAGGGACCATAAGTGTCCTTCCCAGGGCATGGAGGCTCCGAGATCACCCTTCACAGGGGACAGTCTCTTCCTCTTTGAAATTGAAATCACATGGGACACTGAGCTTTCATACCAACCTCTTGATTTCTGCCTCATCTGTGACTCTGCCCAAATTGCTATTACTACTGTGTGGAGAGAGTGCATGGCCTCTGGGACACCTCACTCACACTTTAGTGAGTATTGATGGAGCCATCTTTGTCTAGATCCCAGGAGGACTGAAAAGCTGAGCACATGGTGGTCCAAAAGCCTTTAACTTATTCTCCTTCTCCCATCTGAGGCATCATGGGTAAGCACCCAGTGTCACTGGAGTACAGAGTCTGATCCCTTAATCTCCATGTCCAGAGCTAGCCAGTCTACTCTGGACTCATAATGATACCAGCTGCAGACAGTGGCTCTGGGCCTTCTTGTGAGTATGGTGACTAAGGATGACCCTTCTCAGAGTCCAGGGGAGGTGAGAGGATGTGAAGGGGTGGACAGCACAGCAATATCTTACTAGGCAGGGTAGGAGAAACTGTCCTGCATTGCAGCGGGCCACAAGAATATATTATAGAGATTCAGCTGTATATTAAAGCTATACCTAGAAAAGTCAAGGAATTTTTCTAGATGGCCTAGTAGTATATGGGCACACAAGAATTTCATAGCAGAAGACAGCTGGTATATATTAAAAACTAAATAACACCAAATATTCCTTGATAAATGGCTTTCCTCTAGAAAAATTCCTTGACTTTTCTAGGTATAGCTTTAATATACAGCTGAATCTCTATAATATNTTCTTGCAGCCTGCTGCACTGCATGAGAGACATCAGACCCCCCAGAGTCTGTCCCTGTGTTGGTAGATTCTGCCAGGTACAGAGTGCAAGCCCTCTCCCTGGAGTTGCCCTCCTCCTCTCCTAGCAGATGAAGGCTTCCTATGGTCCAGCACACAGGGTACAAGCTCACAGAACTAGGGCAACACTGAGCAACTATTCATATTAGTGAGAAATGATGGGTGGAATGGCCCTAGGACAGATCTCAGAGCATGGCAGAACTAGAAGGGCTATGACCGGGAGAGGACCAGGAAGCGGCTCATGAATTTCTGAAGATGTACTAGTCTACTAGCCTTGGGATTCAAGATGCCTGTAGGGATGGGGAACTATNGAGCCTATCCCTTGGCCACATACAGCCAAGAAGGACAAAGAAGAAGACAGGCTTCACCATGTAGCCCCAAACTAACTTTCTGGGCACAGGTGTACTATCCTCACCCTCCAGGTGTGAATTGCAGCTGCTCCTGGCTTATCGCCTAGAAGCAAATGTGGCCAGGAGGCAGAGACTCACCGCTTTGCAGTACCAAGGTGCCCGCAGTGCTTAAGGCATCAGCAACTTTGATAGGCTTTCATTTAACTTTCTCTTTATTATAATTACTTAGAAAACTATTAAATGTAGTTATTAATCATTGAGTAATTATTATCTGCTCTTGTATTAATTATCTGGCCACCAGGAATGTCACCAAGATTTAAGATTTCTAATTGTTAATAGTAATTCCCAAACACAAGAGAAATTTAGTGCAGCTCAGGTGAGGTGGGCCGGGGCTACCTGGCTGAAGGGACCACTGCTTGTGTCCACATAACTGAGGCCTCACCAGCACATTTTTGGCCCCAGCAGTGTTCTGGAGGAACTAAACCCTATCTCCAGTCCCATCCTCTGAGCCATAAGTCCCCTCATTCCCCAGTGTTTTGCTGTGTTCAGGCACCCCTCCCCAATGTAGGCCAGGAAGACAGCAAATGCCTGTCACAGGAGAGGAGCCATCTATAGCCTGCTGTTCCAGCTCAGCCTGGGCTTCCTGGAGTGCCAAGTGTCCCCAACAGTACAGACCCTGCTTCCAGGGCTACTCCTCTCTGTGTGCCCTGGCCAGCCCTGCAAGGATAGGGGCACACTGTGCCAGCAGCTGATGGGCTGGGAAGCCCAGTGGGACATCCAACACCAAGAAAAGACATTACATGGCAGCAGTGGCCTACCACCACAGGGGGCCCAGCCGCCTGCTCATTTCCTATGATCCTCCTTGAGATGACTCAGGAAGAACCCATGGCGTCAGTCCACAGCGCCCTTGGTGGATACCCATGAGTGTCCTTGCCCTCTGGCCCTAATTGCCTACTATCTGTGAACATTGTTTCACTCTACCTAATATAAGAGTAAAACCTGGGGGCAGGAAACCAGCACCAGGGTTCTGAGTGCCTTGCCTTGTGAACTTAATGCAATGAAGGGCTCAAGGAATAACTGGGTCCCTCTCCCAGGAGCCCATCCTTCTAGAGAGGAAGTGATAAGCCCAGCTGAGGGGTGCAGGGCAGAGATCTGGGTGCTTCTGCCCATTCCCTACCTCACCACTTCTTTTGCCCCAACCTGTTCAGGATTTCAAGGCATGGTAACACATGCTTATAATTCCAGCACTCAGGAGTCTGAGGCAGGAGAATTGCTGCAAACTTGAGACCAGCCTCCACTACATAGTGAAGGCCTAGGCTGGGCTACAGAGTGAGACCTGTCTCAAAAGAAAAGAGGAGCAGGGAGGAGGAGGAGGAGGGAGGAGGAGGAGCAGGGAGGAGGAGGAGCAGGGAGGAGGAGCAGGGAGGAAGAGCAGGGAGGAGGAGGAGCAGGTCTCTGGGAAGGAGCGTCATAAACAGGCACAATTCCAGGTACTTTCCATTTACTTGTGTCTGCTGCCAGCATGATTCATCCGCACCAGCTCTGACCGGCTCTGCACCCTGCCCTTCTCCCCCCTGCAGTTTCCCGGTCCCCAAAACAATACCTGCTGAGGGCTTTGGACCATGGGGACACTCTTATTGAGAGAGAACAAGAGAGCATGACCAACCAACCAGTGGGGCAGGGGACCTAGGGGAAAATCCTAACACTGTCTCTTATACACATCTAGATGTGTATAATTCAACTGCAGCGTTATGGAGGCTTCTACACAGGAAAAACGGCAAGCCTCAAACTCACAACGGACTTGTCAACATGGAAGATATGATGGGAAAACAAGGGGGATGGTGGTCACACAACTATGAGTAGTGGTGGCAGAGGACATGGTGATGGTATAGTGGGGATGGCGACAGTAAGATGGTAGTGGAGACCATGACAGCTGTGATAAAAATAAGGGTGATGGTAGTGGTGGAGAAAATGGTAGTAATAGAGGTGGTGATATAATGGTTGGTGATGTGATAGTGAAGGTAATGATGGCAGAGATGGTGGTGACAGTGGTGATTATGATGAATGGTATTGTAGTAGTGGTGATAATGGTGGTGATTGTGGTGGTGGTAATGATGATAGTAGTTGATGGTATGGTGTAATAGTGGTAGTGATAGTGAAGATGGTGATGGTGGTAATGATAGCTGGTGGTATGATGATGAATGTGATGATGATGGTGGCGATAGTGGTAATGATGACAATAATGATGGTGGTGATGATGGTGATATGATAAGAGTTGGTGATGTGATGAGAGTTGGTGATTTGGTGATGATGGTAGGTGATGTCATGATGTTTGGTGATGTCATGATGGTTGGTGATGTCATGATGGTTGGTGATNTCACAATGATGGTGGTTTGGTGATGATGGTTAGTGATGCAATGATGGTTGGTGATGTCATGATGGTTGGTGATGTCATGATGGTTGATGATGCAATGATGGTGGGTGATGTGATGATGATTGTTGATGATGTGATGATGGTTGGTGATGTGATGATGGTTGGTGATGTGATGATGATTGTTGATGATGTGATGATGGTTGGTGATATGATGATGGTTGGTGATGTAATGATGATAGTTGGTGATGTGATGATGGTTGGTGATGTGATGATGGTTGGTGATGTGATGATGGTTGGTGATGTGATGATGGTT
>LZPO01099512.1:921137-934100 GCA_001675575.1 Neotoma lepida | reverse complement strand
TGATGATGGTTGGTGATGTGATGATGATGGTTGGTGATATGATGATGATGGTTGGTGATGTGATGATGGTTAGTGATGTCATGATGATGGTTGGTGATGTCATGATAGTGGTGGTGGTGATGATGATGATAATGGAAGTGAGTTGTGTATGGTGGTGCATAAATTTAAGCCTAAAATTCAGGAGGCAGAGGCAAGATGGTCTCTGTGAGTTCAAGGATAGTCTGGTCTACATAGTGAGTCCCAGGACATCTAGGTCTACACAGAGAAGACTTTATCTCCAAAAAAAAAGTGGTGGTGGAGGTGATGGTGGTAGGGATGGTGACAGTAAAGGTGGTGGTGGAGGTGGTGATAGAGGTAAAGATCACGGTGGACATAATGGTGTGATGATGANGGAGGTGATGGCAGTGGTGGAAGTGATGGAGGTTGCATGGTGGTACAGGTAATCATGTTCATGGCCACAGAAGTGATGGTAAAGACCCAGCATCCCAGACAAGCGCATCCTCTGCCTCCCAGAATGGCTGCTCCTGAAGGTAGGAAGAGCAGAGCTCTGACAGATCTTGACAGGGCAGTGAGTGTATCTTGAGCTTAGAAAGAACATTTAATCTTGGTTAAAAATAAATAAGTGCAATTATTGGAAAGAGAAAAAATAGGCTAGTGTTTACTGCAAGTGAATGAAAAGTAATTACTCTAGGGAAAGTCCCCTTTCAGGACGCCATCCCTCTTCTCCCTCTTTTCGGGTTCACTGGAAACTGGTAATCAAAACTTTATAGGGAGCCAGGCAGTGGTGATGCATGCCTTTAATCCTAGCACTCAGGAGGCAGAAGCAAGCAGATCTCTGAGTTTGAGACCATCCTGGTCTTCAAATCGAGTTCCAGAATAGCCAGGGATACACAGAGAAACTGTCTCAAAACAAACAAACAAACACCTTTGCAGGGCCTGGCAGAAGCAGCAGCCTGGAGTGGCTTTGCCTAGCACCCCTAGAGGTACATTCCCCTTACATCCTCTANTGACAAGGCACATGCCCACAATGATGCCCATAGCAACTCACACTTGCTCATCTGCACTATGACCCCAGATAAACCCTAAGCCTTTCTGAGCCTGTGAAGTGGATGGTGACAGCAGCTGCCCTGGGTTGGTGAGGAAAGGAGGGTCAGTGACAGTGGCTGTGTCCCTGTGTCTCTATATAGAAGGACAGACCTGTCTTCCTTCCCCAGACCCTGATCCAAATCCAAGGGCCTCTTCCTGCTTACCTGGAGGTGGCTTCATGTCCCCATGCCCTGTGATAGGATGACAGCCAAAGTCAAAAGTCCTGAAAGCAGGATGGAGGCAGGGTCTGCTCCTGTTGGGCCCAATCTGGCACTGATTTGAGGGAGCTGGAGTCAGAGCAGCCTGGAGACCGGGTGGAGGGGCCAAAAGGAGCTGTACACAGTCCACCATCAGCCTGAGCCCCCAGGCCCTGCTGCAGCATGTTCAGGGCTCTGCCCTGGACCCAGCTGGCTGAGGCACCTTTGGTTCCCAACGACACCAGGCAGCATCGTTAGCTTGGGCCTCAGATGTGTCTTCCTCGGCGTGTTCTCTTAGGCTAGTCCCATCTCATCTCTCCCTGTGCATTCAGTCTCCTCTCTGGACTGCACTGTCACCTCCTCTAGAGCCAGCAGCAAAGTCATTAAGAGATTTGGGCTCCTGTAGATGACCCAGCCTTAACCTCCAGATGGCAAAGGCCCAACCTCAATGAGTGCTTGCCTACCGTGTGTGATGAGCGGTCTGGAGCGGCTGTTGTAATTAGTGGGAACGTGCCTCATTTGCCAGGGAGGAAAATCCCATCTTGGAAACACACATCGGATGCAAGTTCAATTTTACCCAAGGGACCATAAAACCCCTTTTCCAATCACCTGGTACTGTTGGCTGCCAGCAATGTTAATCCTGGCGATGTTATTTGGAGCTGAGACATCACTTACTGAGACATCACTTGAGGAAAAAAACAGGTCCAAGACCCTCCCTGAGGAGCCCCTAATTCTCCTGCAGAGGCCCNAAAGATAGATGATTGAAGTTCTCCAGAGGTGGGTTCACTAGCAGGTGGGGAGACTGAGAACCCGGATGGCTGCAGGGACTGCCATACGCAGAGTAGTGTGGTCCCACTTGCCTATAGACATTGTCCTTCTGGTCCCTAATCACCTGCCTGCCCCATCCTCCCTCCAAGATTGGTACTATCTTCCGGCCTATCATTAAAAATCGTTTCCTTGATTACCGGGGTAACAATGAAAACACGTAATTGAATCTCCAAGAAATTACCATTTTTATAACTCGCGCCTAGTTCCTGAGATAAATTAAACATCTCTCTTGTATTGCAAGCAGCTTCTGGCACATGAACGAGGGACAGATATTGCCCTTTATCACTGATACGGGTTTCAATGAGAAGATGCTGCTGCCTCCTGGGAGGCCTGGTGGCTTCTGGCTAGCCTGAGTAGCGACACAGCCACCAGTCATAGGGTAGGTGTGTGGTGGAGTGGCTGGCTTCTCAGCTGGCTGATTGGGTGAGGCTGCAAGGGGGTAGCAGGACAACCTGCTACCTTTTAGCCCATGCTCCCTCCAAAACACAAGGTTGAAGCCTCAAGCCCAGAAGCTTTCTAGGGNTATGATCCAAGGAGCCAGAGGAAATGAAGCTGGGGATCCAGGCAGAGACAGGACAGCAGGTAGAGGGGCAGTACATTGAGGAGCAGGACAGTGAGCAGGGTGTGTGAGAGCAATGAGGAATGGGACCAGAAAGGGGGAAACCTAGAAGGAGGGAGAGGGACACATGGCATAATGAGGCCAGAATTCACCTTCTTTGGTTAAAGGCCCAGGGCCCACATGATCCACAGACATCTCAAAGTCAGGCAAGTGAGGGTCTGCTGAGGGTGCTCCCAGTGGGAGGCTGCTGAGGGTGCTCCCATGCAGGAGTGGCCAGGTGGCCCGGGCTGTGTGAAAGAAAGAGGAAGTGGGTGTGTGGAAGATGGAAGAAAAGTCTGCAGGATCATCAGAGGGCTTGCTGCGGTGGTGGGCACTGTGCTGGGAGATAAATCCCCATGGCTCTTGCTGGCTGAGGGAGGGGAGATTGTAGGCTCCAGGACTCAGGGATACGTTTTATGTGCTTACCAGCAGTGCTCAGGAGAACCATCTTTAAACACTGGGGCATAGAGAGAAGCCCCTGAAGAAGCCAGAGGAGGGGAGGGCCAGAGCATGAACAGAAGATCTGCTCTCTGCATGACAGGAAGGGTGGCTCAAAGAGCAGTGTCCCATTTTAGCCATCTAGACAGACTCAGGGGCAAAGGCTGAGTCACCAGGAGCTGGAACTCTAGATAGCAAGCCAGGACTTCCTCCTATATGGTGGGCAGGTGGTCTTTGGTGGAACATGTGGTGTGGGAAGTGAAACAGGGAGTTTCCACTCTGAGGGGCTGGAGGCACACCAGCAAATGTCCCTCCTCTTCATCACCTCCCTTCCTACACGGTCCTCCCTCATCCTGAAAAACCTCTGTCACCCAAAGGCTTACCTGGAGGCTCTAAAGGAGTCTCATGATCAGACAACAGCATGCAGCCTGTCTACCTCCAGCCATAGGAACCATGCTGGGGCAAGGGGCTACTGCAGCACCAATTCACAGGATGCAAGCATACTAGAGTCTATGGATGAGACAAAACTGGGCTCACCAGCTCTGCTCCTGACTTGTACTCTGGAGCCCCATCCCAGGAAGGCTCTATGCATTGAGGTAGAGCCCTGCCCAGAGCCCAAAGACATTAGCCAAGCCAAGTCACCTGGGTTGAGAGGGCCACGGCTGAAAGTCCTGATAAAGGTCAGGAAAATGACAGGGTAGGCTCTGAGTTCTATAATGAATCCCCTCCCCAAAGTCCTTTCCCCAGCACACAAGTGAACATGTGTCCACCTGAGGCCATCAGATGCAGCCTCAGACACTGTGCTCACTCCAGGCTCCAGGTTCTCCACCCCAGACCAACCGCAGAGTTCCAGCTTTGGGTGCCCATCACCTGGTAGGTGGTCACCACCGTCCTAGAAGCTGTGCTGCTCCCCAGGGAGAACAGCTTGGAGGCCCTGGGCCACTCTCAGCCAAAGTGTCAAAGATCTGGGATCATCCCACTTGCTGGCTGGGACCACCCTGAGCTTCCCTGCTCACATAGCTGCGACTCCTTATCCCAGCTCTAACTGCCCTATAACAGAGGAAAGCTAATCCAGAGCTGCCCAGCTGGAGATGGGGGACCCCTGCACAGTGCTGAGAACGTTTAGGATAATTTGCTTCAAAGGAAGCAGTGGGGAAAGGAATATCCTCAAACCGGTGAGTTGTGACCACAAGGCTACCCGTCATGGAAACCTCAGACCCAAGTGGGGGTGGAAGCTTTGCCCCTGCTCTGCCCTTCCCTGGCAAGTGTTTCAGCCTAGGTGGATTCACTCTTCATCTAATTCCGCCCTAGGCATTGGGCCCCAAGCACCTGTGCCTGGTCTGCAGGGTTAAGGTGCCATCTGGTGGNAAACATAAGAACTGCAGTCTACTCTTGCTCTGCCTATCACCAGCATGGGAGGGCCAGGGGCCAGCTTTTGGCAGCTTGAGGTGACCTCTCATTTCTTTGCTCCACAGTCCTCTTTAACCTAGGTGTCCGGATGCAGAAACAGGCCTTGGGAGCCTGGCACTGTTGCCTGCAGTGACAGGCCAGTACCCATCAGGAAGAGGGTCAGTTAGGACAGAACAAGAGAGAGGAGAACCCATATCTGGTTCCAGTAAGGTGAACTTGGTACTGACCACCAGGCAGTCCATTCACGCTGACATTCTGGACACCACTGTCCTTCTAGAAGTGACAAAAGAAGGGATCTGACCCTTTCTGGGTGGGACTCCTAAGTAAGGAGAGAGGTCCTCAGCCTGGGCAGCGATGGCATGTTTGGCTCACATTCAGCAACCTCCTGGAGCACAGGAGCATGGTGGCCAGCATGTCACCTCCCAGCATGAGGCCTCAGAGCCCAAAGCATCCTGGAATGATGGTAATCTGTTGGGGCTGTGTCATCCACAGCAGGGTTTTCTTTAGCATTCTTATCTTTCTGATTCTTAAATTTAAAAACATGAGCAGTAGTGTCCAGAGAGTGACTATGGAGGAAAGACACAAATGGCTTGTTACTACACACATCTTGGGAGCACAAAAGCCACATTAGAACTGGGCAGCCCACAGGTGTACCTTCCCTCCGAGAGCTTTAGCCTCTGAAATGGGGATCCCCAGAAGGACCTCAAGGACCCAGCCCACCTAGTACCGTTTTTTGAGGGGATAAGACAGAGAGAGAGGGTCTCACTGTGTATCCTGGGTTGGGCTTACACTCATGGCAATCCTGCTGCATTAGCCTTACACAATCCTGATCCATACAAGTGTGAACCAATATGCCTAGTTCTAAGGCCACACCATCATCCCGGGACCCAGTTCCCAGCTTGTTCTGTCACCCCTACCCACAGACTGGGGAAGGCAGAGAAGGTCACACAGCTCTGAGAGGCACATGTCTACCTTGCCAGGAACAGAGGCCTAACAGCCCCTACCTTCTGGCCCTGGGATGACTCGGTCACTTAGGCCACTTCACCCCTCATCTGCCCCTCTGGTTATGAGTCTAAGGACACCCGGGAGATCTGAGGCCATGACTCACAGCCAAGTGTCACTCTGCATCTCTAATAGACCAAAGGAGAATTCATGCCTAGGCCACACCCTAGGTCCTGGGAAGGGGGTTAAAGGAGTGACTTGAGTCCCAAGTGAGAGAGGGCAATTCCAAGGCCTTTCCAGGAATGTCCGAAAACCCCCAGGTCCATTCATCTGGGGTCTGCTAGGATTCTCCAGTCCTACACAGGGTTCTCTGAGGCTGCAAGGAGAGGACAGACTGGGTGGGTCTGGGCCAGAAGCCAGGGTTGAAAGCACAGAGATGGGCCGGGCCTGATGTTGTATGCTTTTAATCCCAGCACTTGGGAGGCAGAGACAGGCAGATCTCTGTGAGTTCAAGGCCAGCCTGGTCTATAGAGGGAGTTCTGGGACAGCCAGGGTTACACAGAGAAACCCTGTCTTGAAAAAAACCAAAAACCAAAAAACAAACAAAAAAGTCCAGAGATGGGAACCCCTCAGGGGTGTGGCTGGTTCTGTGACTCTGAGTTTACTCAGGCGCTGAAATAAACGTGGGACATTGAATGCCAAGGCCACAGTGAGTACAGTAAAATCAGACCATGTGGCCCCTGTCTTCATCCCAGGCCAGCTGTAGGCAAGAAGCTGTGGACAGCATGGACTTTCCCCTCTTCTTTCCTCAGCATTCCTGAGGCACTACCAGCCAAGGAGGGGTGAGTGTGTCTGAGTAGCTAGCCCCTTACCACCACTCCAGACTCCTCAAGGCCATCTGGGCGTCATGGCAACATGGGCAGGAAGCGGCTGCCATGGCAACTGGTGTCCAGGGAAGTGTGCTGCCTAGCAACAGGGGCCAGGGCCACTCTAGCTCCTAACAACACACTCTAGTTTCCCATACTTTCTGTGTGGCTGTGAGTCTCTGCACCTATCCAGGACCCTTACCCAGTGCAGACTCAGACCTCCTGCACGGAGCCAGGGCTCCACACAGACCCTCACCCCAGCCCAACACACCAATTTACAGCTTGTTTAACACATTAGCACAGCTGACGCTCTGAGCAGGAGCCAGCCATGCTGCAGACCCAGGATTCTTCTCTTCTTCTGGACTCCCCCACCTCCCAGGACACTCTGGAGCTCAAGACCATACAAGGACCATGGAGACAGAGAAGGCGTCTTCAAGGCTGGCTCTGAGAGAAATCAACCTTCCAGATAGGGCACAGCTCAAGCAAAGGTAAGGTGTTCAGAGAATGCGGGGTTCCAGGTTAAGGTAGGCACCCTAGGGTCTCAGATAGGAGTGNAGAAGAGCATCTAAAGTGCCCTGAATACTTCCTCATGGCTGCTGTAGCCCAACCTGGGCACCTGGAGTTGCAACTTGAGGACCCTAGCCTACAGCCTCTGTGTGACACTGCTCTAGCCATACAGGATCCCTGAGGATCTCTGAGACACAGAAGGCGGGACGAAGATACCACCACCAATGCCAGCTGCTCAGGACTTTGCTGGAGCTCTCTTCACTCCTACCCACAGCCACCTCACACCAAATGCCATCCAAGGGTCTTCCGAGGCCCCCACTTTGAAGACCAGCATATCCTGGTAACCATGAGACCCCAGAGAGGAGCGGACAGGCAGAGGGCTTGGAAGACCTAGCACCCTCCAGCATCCTGAGTAGGCAGAAAATCAAAGTTTAGGACACACCGAGGCACTCCAGGCCCTTCCCATTACACTATTGCCAGTCTCTGCCTGTTGCTATGGGTGTGTAGATGCGTCCCATCCTGGGAAAATGCAGAGCTCCTGCTAGTGTGGCCAGCTGGGCCCAGCCTGAGCTGTCATTGTAGTATACACCTCTGCCACAGGTCTCAGTGGCTTCTGCTGGGTATCTGTTCCAGGTCTGCAAGACAGCAGGAGAGGGACCATCCGTAAAGGACTGCAGCAAACTGAAAACGGGGTCAGAGCACTGGCTGGGGGCAAGCTTGTACTCCAGTACATTATAGCAACTGCCAACAGAACTTCCTAGGCAAACTCTCTAGGTCTAAGACATCAGAGCTGGAGCAGGAGCATGTGTGGCAAGAGGCCTTCCTTCTTACACCTGGACCATTCCTGTAGTTTAACAGAAGTACCTATTAGCTTTCTCAACTCCCTCACAAACAGAGACCAAGCATAAAGGAAAACAGAATCAAAGAACCATAAAGGGGGAAGAGAAAATGGAGGCAGCAAAAGATCTTGTTCTCCCCCAAATCCACTGTATCCTGAAAAGGAACAGGATACAAGGAAAAAAAGAGGAGGCATCCAGGGATTAGCAGTAACACTTCAGGAATGAAAAATTCAAAGTTTTTTTTAATAGACCATCATGTACTACGTTAATAGACCATCATGTACTACGTAACACTTTAGTCAACTCCAGGCCACATGTGGTCCCATAGGAACGCATAATATTGAGGACTGAGAGTGCAGTAGTTGCCTATCATGTGCAAAGCCCTGGGTTCCATTGCCATCACTGCTAAAAATTTTTGGTGGTATTGAAAAACTCATCAATTAATTATGGTGTAGGCATTGTGACATAACATAGCCCTCATGCTTGTAGTGGGAATGGCAAGAACACACCCCCGGCTCTGCCAGCCGAATCAAGTGCAGTCATACAAGGTGCAGTGCCCAACACTGCAAAATGGCAATAAACGACTATGCTACTCCCTTATGCATGCGCTGTGAGACTTCCTGTTGCTTTAGTGTGCTTTGTGTTTGCCTTTTAAAGGACTGGCTGTAAAACACAGCTGAGTCCACTGTTAGTCTCTGACACCTGGTGCTTAGTGTGTCCTGCTCTGCACTTTCCTCAGCCTCACACCTCAAGGAGCGATGGGTTCTTCACACCCAGGTTCTACATGGCCCAGGTGCACAGGAAATGACACCATCTAGGCTTACACATGTATACTTTAGAATGAATGCCAAATCCTTTACTAGCAAGTTCCTCAGAATGCACCACATCATTAAATGACACAAGACCGTGTATAAAGTGAGAGAAAAGGGCTAAGGCTCAGTCACTAAAGAGCTTGCTACTGAGGCCTGAGCCCTAGAAGCCCTGGAAAAGGCCAGGTGTGGTGGCTCACACTGTAATCCCAGTGCAGTGGGGCTGAGATGGGCAGATCTGACCAGAGCTAACTGGCTAGCTAGCCTGGTCTAACCTGGTCTAATCAGACTGCTCTAGGCCCCAGTGAGAGACCCTGAAACAAAACAACAACAAAAANGCTTCGTGGACACAAGGCATGCATACAATGAACATGCAAGCAGGCAAAACACACATACACACAAAATACAAATAAAAAAATTACACACAAGCCAGGCGGTGGTGGCGCACGCCTTTAATCCCAGCACTCGGGAGGCAGAGGCAGGTGGATCTCTGTGAGTTCGAGGCCAGCCCAGGCTACCGAGTGAGTTCCAGGAAAGGTGCAAAGCTACATAGAGAAACCCTGTCTCGAACAACAAAAACAAAAACAAAAACAAAAAATTACACACATGATGTGCACAAAAAAAAAATATTTGTTTTAAAGTAAGAGAGAGTTAAGACTTGAAGGATTTGACATACAAATATCAAAGACACATAGAAGAGACCCAACACCTGCTGGCAGTTCCAAGGAAGTGGGGAACAGAAAATACTTAAATCAATGAGTTATTACATCCCAAGATGGAACATCCATGGGGGAGCAGAGATGGCTCAGCAGTTAAAAGCAGTTCCTGCTCTTGCAGAGGACCAGACTTCAGTTCACAGTACCCACAGCAGGTGGCTCACAATCACCTGTAGCTTGAGTTTCATGGGATCCAGTGCTATCTTCTGACCCCTGAGTGCATCTGCACACATGTGCATATACACATACACACAGAGATACACACAATACATATAAATAAAAATATATTAACTACTAAAAATGAAAAAAACAGCTGGACGGTGGTGGCACACACCTTTAATCCCAGCACTTGGAGGCAGAGGCAGGCAGATCTCAGTGAGTTCGAGGCCTGCATGGTCTACAGAGTGAGTTCCAGGACAGCCAGGGCTGAAGTGGATCTCTGAGTTTGAGGACAGCCTGGTCTACAGTGGGAGTTTCAGGACAGGCTCCAAAGCTACAGAGAGAAACCCTGTTTCAGAAAAAACAAAACAAAACAAAACAAACAAACAAAACAAAACAAACAACAACAACAAAAACAGCTAGGCTAGGGAGAAGCTCAGGACGGCACTGCTAATAAACAAAACATGCAACTTGGCCACCAAGCACCCAGAACTATGAGCAGCAAGACACCTGTCAGCATGGAATGTCAGGGCCTCTGGGGTCAAAAAGGGCCCTCAAGCAGAGAACATCCTCAGACTGGCTTTCCAGCCTAACTTCGGGCAGGGTAAGATGCCTCTAGCCCCATGTGGCATCATGTTAGCTGTTCCCACTCTTAAATAGACATGAGCATGGCTTTGATTTAACCTGGGCTCAGAAACAGGTCATTGGCAACCTTACTGGACCTGACGGCATAATCAAAGGGGTGGGGTCTTGATGGTCTTTCTTACTCATCCACCTTTAGTCAGCTAGATCCTGACATGGACACATAGCAAGGGGCTTGAACTTGGGAGTGGGGACTGTTGGCATTTTGTCACACTTGATTTCTCCCAGGGCACTCAGGGGACTGTGGGAAAGCCCACAGTTCTAGTTTTTCCTAGAACCAGCCTTCTGAGACTGAATGAGCATCATGAACATTCCTCTACACACAGAGGGAAGACATAGTTGCAGGGGCTTCAGAGACAGTGAGAACAGGGCTGAGGCAGGAATGGCCCACTAGCCTCGCTTCTGCCCCAGCCCATTGTGACCTCCCTGGCTGTACCCAGGCCTTTGTGACTGTCACCCTGGGTAGATTTGTGAGCCAGGGTGACATCTAAAGTGCCCTCAAAGAGAGTGGCAGGTCAGCCAGGCCAGAGCCTGGACCTGGGGTCAGGAAGGGGTCACAGGGAGGAATGGAGGGGCCAAAACCCCTGGGGCCTTGCGGACACTCTCATTCCCAGTGTCCTCCAGCCCCAGTTTCAAGCAGTCATGGAGGATGCCTGGATCAGCCCTGTCAGGGATATGTAAGATGGCCCTGTCTGGTCCCCCACCAGTCCACTCAGTCATTAGAGTCTTCTAGACCTTTCCCTGCTCCAGGGACAGGGGGTAGGGGATCTAGAGTGGGAGGAGAGGCACCGGGGATGTTTCTGTCAAGTGAAGAAGGAGAGATGCCAAGGCAGAGGTCTCGAGAGCCAGCAGGGTCCAGACAAGAAGTGGAGGCTGAGGTAGAGTGGGGCTGGCCCCTGCACCCAGGGCATGAACCTAGACAGACAGGACCCCCCATCTCAGGACTCAGGCACTGCCCATGTCCAACCCTGTCTCCTGGAGGAGGGGCCAGAGCCTCACCCAGGATAGCTCCCACGCAGCTCCCAGGTAGGACACTTCGATCTGCAGAGCAGTCCTTTCTACAGCTGGAGCATGAGAACCACAGCCTGGTGAGTGCATCCCATGGGCCAATGGGCACTCGATGCTCCTCAGAGCTCCTATCCAAGCTCACCTGCCTCAGCTTCCTGCCTAAGAAGCAACCAGGAGAGGTGACCCCGTCTTTGTGTCCCTTGACCCCAGAAAAGGCAAAACCAGGACCTTCGGGAGCAGCTGGGGGCCCTCCTGGGGCCAGGGCAGCCGTTCCTGCCTTTGTGTGCTGAGCACTCAAGCTGCACATCCCTGGCCTGGGTAAGCGGGAGTGCACAGCACCGGACCCCTGCAGCAGCATCTCGAGCTGTCCACTGCCTTGGGCATGACCCGAGGGCTTTCCCACAGTCCCCTGAGTCTGCCAGCACCCAGCCCCTGGAAGACAGGGCACCTGTACAGCTGTCGCAGCAGCAGGAGCTCTGCCGGGGGCAAGAGTCCTTTGTGCGGCAGTCCCAGGTGGGCCCTGGGGAGAGGGGCTTGGCCTGGGGAGCAGGGAGCAGGTTCTTGTGCCCACACTACTCCTCCCCACCCAGAGTGAGCTGCAACAGATCCGACTGTCCTTTGAGAGGAAGAAGATGGCCATTACTGAGGTGCCTGCTTGGCTGGTGGTGGGTGGGAGCCCCTGTTGTATCCTTGAGTGATGCAGGCCCCCATTCCCTGCCCCCAGGTGTGGGACGGTGTGGCTGAGGTACACATGGCTCTGAACAACCAGGCCACCGGGCTCCTGGTAGGTCATCAAAGGGCCGTGGTAGGGATGACAGCCACGAGAAGCAGTGGGTATGGCACAGTGGAGGAGCAGAGAACCAGCTTCACTTCCTCTGCCTCCTAGAACCTCAAGAAGGATATCCGGGGTGTACTAGATCAGATGGAAGACATTCAGCTGGAGATTCTGGGGTGATGCGGGGACCCCGGGCTAAACCAGGTTGGGATGGGGTGGACCCTTCTCTGATCTCCAGTCCCATAGAAGAGGTGGTGTGTCAGGCTGGGGGCGAGGGCTGCATGGTCCTCACAGTGTGATTTCCCCAGGGAGAGGGCCCATTGCCGCACTCAGGCTAGGAAGCAGCAGCAGATGTCATGCATGGAGGTAAGTCCACACCCCCTCCCTTCTGATTCCAGAGTCCCTACCCAGGGTACTGCTAGGGAGATTCGGAGTGGTTGCAAGAGACTATCCTTGGGAAGGGATGGGGAAAGGGGTACAGCTGGTTGACCCACAATGGAGTCTGTATATATTGTGGGCACCTCAGGGCTAGAGATCTGCCTTTCTCCAAGGCCCCCAAGGTACTGAGAACAGGCTCTGACCCAGCCCCCTCCCCAACAGAAAGGCAGGCCACAGCTGGGATGTTCCGAGGGCCTAAAGAGCCAGATCTGGTAGGTCACTTTCTGGGCAGAGCCCAGTCCCCCAGGATCATCCCCATGGGCATTCCCTACCCCTTAATTGCCACCACCTGCAGGCTGCTGGCAATGAGGCTGCTGCTGGGTGCTCTGCTGGCCTGCACAGCGGCCTACGTGTACGTGGTGGACCCCGCACCCTTCGAGGGGCTGGTGCCACCCCTGCTGAGCCGAGCCGCCGTCTGGAAGCTCAGGGCCCTACTGGGCCCCTTCTTGCGCCTCGAGGTGGACGACTTCCTGCCTTTCTAGGCCAGAGGCCCACAGGCCCCAGAAAGGAGGAGGCCAGGTGGCTGGCGCTGCCCCAGGGGCCCAGTGACTTTACTGGTTCCTGCCTGGCTACAGCACTGCTGCACACAGTCCCTACCAGGAGCTGCAGAGAAGGGTGGAGGAGGGGCTTGTCCTGAGGGCTGGGCCTGCAGCTGGACATACAGTCATGACACACTTTGCATGTAAGCTTGTTTCCACGGAAACT
>LZPO01099512.1:890952-908826 GCA_001675575.1 Neotoma lepida | reverse complement strand
TCTGTGTGTGTGTGTGTGTGTGTGTGTGTGTGTGTGTGTGTGTGTGTGTGTCTGAGATCCCCTCTGAGCAGCAATAACTCAGACAAGAACACAAGCCATCACTGTGTGCCCCACCCAGGTGGAGGGCCAGAGCCCCGCCTAGGCCAGCAGAGAGACACCGCCCAGTAAGGGGGTGACTTCAGGGACAGAATATCTGCCAAAGCTAAATGTGGAATGGAAAATTTTTACTCAAGACATTTTCTTTTAATCAAGTTCTTCATTAACACTGTATCTGAGAGCATCATTGGCCTGTGGGACATCCAGGACCCACAACAGCAGCCACTCACCCTGGACATCCCAGGTACTTTAGAGTAGGAAGCAGCTGCACCCACCTGTCCAATCCCTAGACATTTGAACAGACAGAGAAACTGGTTCAGAAGAACAGTGGTTTCCACCACAAGCAGGACACCCTGGCAGCAAGTTCATAGAGTTTTCACACCTAGGCCCCCTCCCATGATGCTCCAGTCATTATTAGGTCCCCCAAGGCTGCCAGAGGCCCAGACCTGGCCGGACTGCTGTCCCAGACTAGGTTTCTAAAAATGCAGAGGGCTCAGAACCAGCTCTACCTCCCCAGGTGCCCAAATGGTCTAAGAGCTCTAGGGTTGGCCGCCTGACAGCAATCTCCACCCTCAGGCATGNGTTATCCATGTCCCTTCGAAAAATGGAACTGCGGGCAGTCTGGCCTGGAGGAAGCCTTTGGACCCACCCCAGCAAAAAACCCAGCTTGACACTGTACCACAGAGAGAGACACACCTCAGCAGGAGCCCAGGAGGCCTCCCAGGAAAAGGGGCTTAGAACTCACCTCACTCTCCCATCTTACCTCCAGAGATCATCAGTCTCAGGTTTCACACCCTGCCTATCCCTAGCCTATTCTAGAAAGAGGCCTGCACACTGGCGGGGCCTCCCCTCTTGGTGAGCTGGTTTGGGAGGGAGTCCTTGGTCCTTCAGTCCTCAGGCTCCTCTTCTCAGCTGACCCACTTCTCCTTGGCATGTAAGTAAATTGTGCCCTGAGAGGAGCAGTTCATACTCAGTAGTGCAAAGAGGAGACATGAGGGTCACTCACCTCCAGGTAAAGTCCCAGGACCCTATATAGGCCCCAAGGATGAACTACTCCCTTTTCTTGGTGTCCGGGGTGTCAGTGGGCTGGATCAGAAACAGGAGGAGGCACTGAGAGAATACCAAGCCTATCCTGACAAAGATACCTAACGCAGTATGGCTACCAGGTCTGTCTGGACCNTGGCATACCCCAAATCAGTACAGCTGTCTAGCAGAGCCCCTTCTGAGAACAGAGCCACCTGGAGTCCCCACAGCAGAGCCAAAGTGAGGCAGATAAGGTCTGAGTCAGCCATGCCCACACCACAGCAACTCACCCAAGGGGCAAATGAGGTTGCACACAGACTGAGCAGTGCCCAATCATACCACATATCCCAACTGCAAGGACAGCTTAAGTCAGAGTGGGCTACCCACAGGTTGAGNTGCTGTCTCCCAAAGGGAACCCCACACCTCAAGGGCACCAACAGGTGTGGGCCCAGAACTCCAGCTTCAAGAACAGCAGAGGAGGCACCGCCCAGGAGATTGGTAGCAACTTCAGAGACCACAGCTTGGGGCTGGGTCCAGTTCCCAGGAACCACCACAGAAGGACCCTCTGAAACCACAGGAGTCCTCCGAGGAGAGGAGGGCAGGGGGCAAAGGATTTTAATTTCTCTTAAAACTTTTATTCCCATATTTCATGTCTTAATTTTAAAGTTATGTTAAAAAAGACACTGCCCTGTACCTGAGACGCCCCACTGAGACAGAACCCCACTCAGACCTCTGGAGGACTAAATTTTCCAAGATGTGTTTTCTCCAGTCTTAGTTCTCCAAGCCCACCTACCACCACCCCTTCCTGTCCCACAGTCCCCAACATCTGAGTGACAAGAATACACAGGCTCTCTAGCCAGAAATAAGCCCGTCCACACAGGCCTTTTTTAAACTTGCTCTTTGCAGACAGTGGCACCCACCCAACCCCAGCCTCCAGGTAAGGACTCTCCTCCCCCAACAGGCACAGAATTCAGACTCCCACAAATGCTGCTGAAATGGAGAGGGTGGCTCAGGTCCACCCCAGGCCCATTCACATCTGGGACTGTCCCACCTGGAAACAAATGCCCATCCCTCTGGTCACCTGTACTGTGTCAAGGCTTTGGAATTGTAGAAAGAAATGAGTTGTCAGGGATCCTCAAGAATGACCACTAGGACCCCATGACCTGTGAGCCAGCCTGTGTCAAGAGGCTGGAGGCACTGGGTGCCAGGCTAGCAAGAATGCTCGCTCCCCACAACTGGTGGCCTGGCCACTGAGGTCTTTTTGTCCCTCATGGCTAGAAATGTAGGCATCGGAGCCTGGGTGCAGCCTGGCCTGGAACCTCCTACAGTATTGTGCTCAAGTGAGGGCAGAGGGCCCTAGCCAGGCCGGAGTGGCCAGCCGCGGCTGTGGGGCAGGCCACACCTACGCGGGAATCGCAGGAATAACTTGGCTTTACATGCTGGCCGCGACAAGGGGGCTCACAGCTCCACTCTGCTTGCGAGGAGGGCTGGTGACTCTAGGTGACATGCGTCCCCCTCCCAAGCACCGCGGGAAGGAAGGGCTGCAGCCACACCCAGGGCCTGCTAGAACGCTCAGAGGAGCCAGGCATTCACCTGTCCACGCTCCCGGGATGCAGCCCCTTGCCCTCGCCGCCCCTTGCTAATCCGCCTAGCCTGCCACCGCCCCCATGGGGCACGTGCACCCCCACCCCCGCCCCGCTGCCACCAGGCTCTGGACCCGGCGCCGACTCACGTGAATACGAAGAAGAGGGTGCTGGAGCCAACCAACAGCGCAGCGGCCGTGGCCACCGGGATGTATTTGGCGGGTTTGAGGCGCGTCCCGGGGCTGCGGGGCATCCTGGGCGCCGCGCCGCCGCATCCCTCCCCGGGGCCGGGCGGGCGGGGCCGGCCGGGTCGGGCCGGGGTCGGGCGCGCGGGCTGGACGCGGCGCAGAATCCGCGGCAGCGGCAGCGGAGGAAATCCCACCCCACGGGCGGCGGCGGCGCGCTGATGTCAGCGCGCCCCTTAAGGTGGACTCGGCGGCGGGGCCGTGGCGGAGGCGGGCCGAGGGCGGAGCGCCTGGCGGCCGACTCCTCTCGCGGGCCAGCCCGCCGCTCCACGCACGCGCCGCGACTTCCGTACTTCCAGGACCGAGGCAAGCCCGGATTTTTTGCTTGCGACCGCAAGCTCTAGCCTGAGACCCCTCTTGGGCCTATGTGCAGTCCCGGGGCAGGCTGAAGGTCCTCTGGCAATCACTAGGGTGTGGGGGAAGATTGCTGTGACAAGGTAGGGACATCGTGGTTATCAAAACCTTACCCAACTCGCAGCCCTCCAGACACTAGAGTTGGGCCACCAAGTTCCTCAGCGTCCTGGCTCAGGCCGCAGACTTGACTGAGGCCATGTGTAAGTAGGAGACCGAGAAATGCCTTTAGAAGGCTGGTGCCCTAAAGGAAGCGCCGGTACCCTGCCCAGGCCTTCAATAGAGGATGCGCATGTTCCCCACCTGCGGGAAATCCCACCTGCCAGGACATTGTTGCTTAAGGTGGACCGGCCTTCCAAGGATGCTGCAGTTGTGAGCAGCCAGGCTAGGCATCTGCATTAGCTTCCCCTGGCAGATCAGCCTTAGTTTTGAGTAGGGACGTGGTCAAACTCCACTGCCTGCTCTGGTGTCCAACACACGGGAGCAGTATCTACTCTGAAGCCTATTCAGGGCCTGGGCAGGATGCCGGCTGGCGGTTCTCTCGGAGGAAGAACCTGTCTCCCACCCCTCCCAGATGGAGATGCTGGGGGCCCTCTTCCCTGGCTGCTGCTATCTACTTCTGTACCGCCAGAACCCAGTCCCGAAGCCACCCCTTCCCTGCAACACTGCCATAGGCCTGGAGGCCCACAGCTCAGAGTTGTCCTTTAATGTAGAAACAGCATTTCAACAGCATAAACAGTGATGTGTTTTCTCTCAAATTTCTGTTCTGTTGGTCATTTGATGCCAGAAGTCACAGGGGTCACCAAGAATTCTTCCAGCATTGATAAGATAGGCAGTGAAGGGGCCTCAGGGCACAGTGNCAAACAGAGTGAACACCCTCCTTTCTGCTCTCAGGTGGTATCCTGGCCCTCTGCACTAGGCACGCAGTTCAGCTAAATTCACCCCACCTATAGCCTGGACTTTGCTCTTGCCCTTCTGCAGCCCATAATACAGAAAGCTCAGAACCTTCATGGCCCTCTCCAGAGTCTCCCCCCACCCCACCCCCTGCAGAGTTCCTGATTCCACTCAGATGTATGTAGGGTACCAAGACAGCCACACTGCTCCACTGCCACAGCCATGTAGGAAAACAGCAAACGTCATGGAAGAGACGGCTTCCCTAGTGAGATCCTTTTGGTTAATGTAGAATCCCAGGCAGAGGTGTCCTGTGGAGCAGATCCAGCTGCTGAGGCCAGAGCCCAGTGTTGTGATGGCACCTTTCTTCCTGAATAGGGCTGGCAGGGAATGTGGGCACTGTGAGGCCCAGGCACATCTCCTTTACCACAGTAGTCATGGAACCCACAGCCTAGGATGGGAAAAGGGAATGAAACAGAAGTGGAAAGTGGCAGTCAGCCCATNGCAGGACCTGAGATGGGGGTATGAAGCAGCACACAATGGCACTCTGGTTTTTCCATGCTTTCAGCTACCCAATCTAAAATTATTAAATAGAAAATTCCAGAAATAACTCAGATTTCTGTCCTGTTAGCTGGGTGTGGTGACTCATGTAATACCAACCCTTGGAAGACTGAAGCAGGAAGATTGCTTTGGAGTTCAAGTCTAGCCAGCCTTGGCTATCAATACACAGTGAAACCCATCTCAAAAACCAAACAAGCTGGGTGTGGTGGCGCATGCCTTTAATCCGAGCAATGGGGAGGCAGAGGTAGGTGGATCTCAAGTTTGAGGCCAGCCTGGTCTACATAGTAAATTCCAGGCTAGCCAAGCTACATAACAAAAGGGTCAGGACGTAGCTCAGTTGGAAGAATGCCTGCCTAACAAAGCCCAGCACCATATAAACAGGACGTATGTACCTAGTTCCAGCATTTAAGCAGGATTCAAGGTTATCCTCAGCTATACAGCCAGTTTCAGGACAGCCTGGGCTATGTGAGGCTGTCTCAAACCAACCAATCAGCTTAACTGCACCATTCTGCTCTTTTCTGCCTTGGATGTGAATTCCCTCGGCTTACCCACTTCCTATTGTAGCCTTGTGTTTCAAAAGTAGTGATGTCAAAGGCCAAAGTGTTCCACATAGTTAGAGAAGAGCCTGGGCTGAGGTTGCTAAGACCTACAGTAAGCTATTTAGACTATATTAACTTCATCTTACTGCAATGTCTGGCTTCATCTCCCACTATGCCTACCTATTTAACTGTATACAGGTGTGTATACAGTGACAAACAATACATAGAGGGCTTGATACCCCCTAACTTTACACCATCTACTGGGGGTCTTAGAATGTCCCCTACAGACAGGAGGGTGCTACTGTATGCCTATGTTTCTCATAGTCCTAACGCCTGATAAGACCTCACCCCACTTATCACTGCCTCTGCCTACCATTGCCTCAGGACAGTGTCAGGCTGGGTAGTTTCAACAACCCACTGATATCCTCCAGCCGGTTGTCAATAGGGCAGACACTCAGACTTGGACCAATGCATGTTCCTTCAGCTACACCTTCTACAAGAGTGAACAAGCGACTTCCTTGAATGTATACTGGAATACAGCGTGAATGCAGGACAGCAGCGTCCCCTAGCCACTTTGGAAGGGCCTTTCTGTATCTGCAGCATGGCACCCTTCTGGCTTGACTGGAGATATGCTGTGTATGGTGGCCACCACAGCCACCCTCCTCTACTGCTGAAGATACATGGGAAAAAATGCCAAACACTGGTAATAGAAACTTCCTACTTGGTGAGCATTTCTCCCACCCAAAAGGCTGTTTGCCTGTTACTACAACTCAAGGCAAAGGAGGTTACTTTGCACTATGTTGAAATGAATGCCATGGTCCAGGGCTTCCCTTGAAGATCAAGCAGCCCTTCTACNAAGTACATTGAAGGCCACCTGTGGTCAATGTCACAATTCCAGTTCATCAGGCCCCACCACGTGTGCAGATCTCTTTTCTTGGGATGGAAAAAGCCAAGAGACAACCAGTAGTCTTCAGTTGGCTTTTAAAGACCAGCTAGGGAATGAAAAGGAACTTTTGCAGGGGGTGGGGTAATACAGACATGGATAAAGTACAATATACCTATATGGAAATGTCACAATGAAAACTTTGAAAAGCTGTAAGTACACCCTGTCTGACAAGGTCAGACATAACAGGGTCAGTGACAAGAAACAGACTGACAGGTGGAGACCAAACAGCCATTCTTTACAGAGTAAGGGACCAGTTCCTGTTACTGTGGGATTAGGACCCCCATGACTCCCTGGAGCTTAACTGTGAGCAACCTGGTGTGGGTGCTTTAGACTGAACTCAGATCCTCTACAAGAGCAGCAAGTGCTCATGAACCTGATGAGCCATTTCTTCAGCCCCACACACAGCAAACTATTCTAGTCCCATAATCCTAACAGTGCTGAGTTTAGACTTCAGGCCCAGGTCCAAACCCTTAGAGTGTTATCTGAAGATGTGTTGGGGCATCTATTGGTTTCCAACAGGAAGGTTGAGGGGCTATAGTCACAGCTATACTGTGACACAGCACTAGAATGAATGTGTGCCTCCAGGGTGGCCTTTCCCTCCACTGAGCTAAGGGCTGCCTTCTAACCACAGCCAACCAAAAGCAGTTTTTCCTAATAGCCAGATCTGTTTGGCTACCTACTACCTCCCTTCACCATGGTGAAAGTATTCTAGTGGTTTTCCTTCATGTCCCTCAAACACACACACAGCCAACTTACATAAGGGCACAAAGTAATAGTTGCAGCTGCAAGGGAACAGCACACCTTGGCTCCAAATGCCAGCCTCAGCCCCACTGGGCTCTTTAGCTGCCATCCCACACACCTAGTGGCCTCTAGGACCAGCTTGGACAAACCATGCCATAGTATCCACTGTTCCCTAAGAACCACAGCAGAACACACCACTTGATTCTCCCAAGAAACCAGGCTGCACAGACTGCAATGCACTCAGGTACACAGGTGGCCAAGGAGGGCTCCAGGAACAGTCCCCTCCCCCACATAGCCTTGCTAGCTGGTCCAGGTTTTCAAAGGCATTTTTATTCACTATTTTTGATGACTATAAATAAGTGTTTCCACTATGGAAAAGAAAGTTAGCACAGTACATTTTCATGACTGGGGAATGGATTTCTGAAGTCATGTCCGATGGTGTCAAAACTTAAGGAGAAAAAAAATAATAAAAAAAAATAAAAATAAAAAAAAAACAACCTGAAGGTTGGAATTCAGTTCTTTATAAAGTCCCTTGTAAAAACAAAACAGAATAAAAACAAACCTTAAAGGGTGGGGAAATTTTTTAAAAAGAAAAAGGAAGGAAAAGGACAGAGAGTGACTCATTGCTTCTCCTCAGATTTGTCTTCAGCCTCATCTCTGGCCTCCCTCACAGAAAGGGCTTCCAGCTTCTCAGCCACCTTTTCGGCATTATCATTTTTGCCTGGTCCTGCAAAAACAGGCAAACACAGTAAGACAACAGAGAAATCTGGCTGTGAGACTGTGCTGCTCTTAGCACTCACCCAGTGCAGGCTCCACCTGTTCCCTAAGCATCACCCACCACTTTTCCCAGATGGGCCCAAGAGGCCCCAGCAAGCTGCTGGTGGTACCCACCGAGCTGCTCAGTGATTTATGGTCACTTACTAACACAGGCCTCATCTGCCCCAGAGGAACAGGACACAGAATTCTTTGAGAAAAAGTGAGGAATATCTTAAAAGCCCTTTTGCCTCTGGTGGGTTCCAGAGAGCTGTAACTCAGCTCTGTACCTGAAACTGAGCACAAATGCTATGAGGCCAACATGAGGTCAAAGCCTCCAAGGTATTACCATGTCCCCAGGCAGCTGCATGAGCCCCAGCTAGACAGAGGCAGCCACAGCACCCTGGAATGTTTATTTGGCAGACAGAAAAAGCACCAGACTGGAGCTGCAGCCAGGTGCAGAGTGAATCTGCAATGAAACTCCCCCACCACCCTCATCCCCCACAGGGCACCATGTCACCTTTCTTTTCTCTCTCTTCAATCTCTTTCCTGCATTCTTCAAACTTTGTTTTGAACTTTTGTGCATCTGTAGAAAGAGAAGGGACCGAGTGAGAGTTCTCAAGAGTAGAGTGGCTACATCCTGAAGAGCCAACTCGTGGTCCCCAATGGCAATTTCTTTCATTCTTTTTTAGGCAGGCTCCCTATATAGCCCTGGCTGTCCATCCTGGAACTCACAAAGATCTGCCTGCCTCTGCCTCCCAGGGGCTGGGATTAAAGGCATGTGCCACCACGCCTGGCCCCAATGGCAGCTTCTGACCCTCCTGAGGCCAGTGACTGTGCTAAGCTGTCTATCAACAATTCAGACAACCAAACGCCAAGGACCTTCAAGCTACAGGCTCTACTCCTGTTGGAAGGGCTACCAGATAAACATACTCCCAGACCAAGGGCAAGGCTCACGTTCACAGGAGCACCAGCCACTAGGGCATTGGCCATGGTACCTGCTGACTCTCCACAATCCCCAGGGCACAACTTTGTGGCAATTCAGACTAGAATGACTCCCCCATGGAAGAGAGATGATCAGCCAGGGCTTGCAGATTTCTGCAGTCTTTGCTGGAACAGGTGCCTAAGCATCCATACGAGACATCAGTGTCCCAGTCTTGAGGAACCAGAAACCAAGCAGAAGCAGCAGCAGAAGGAAACTCTAGGGTGTGTCCCTGTTCCACACACCTGATGGGAGTCAACTGGATGCAACAACTGTTTATATAGACCCCTAGAATTTCACACAGCAGGCTCTACATGCTTTGAGTCAATGTCAATTTCCTCAAAGCAGCAGCTGACCCACAAGTGGGCAAGTTCTGCTTACTTTCAGCATTTAGGAAGCGGATGGCGAGCAGCTCAGGCTTGGGACACTCATCAGCAAAGTCGGCATGGGTATTCCAGACCCAGGCACGATCACTGCCAGCATTCGGCTTCAGCTCCATCATCGGTGTGACTAGAGGAGAGAAATCTGTGAAGACAGCAGGACCCTCGGCCAAACCACCCAGCCCTTACCCAGAGCAACCTGCTCACCAAGTGAGGAACCCACTTTAGCCAACATGGAATCTGGAATCTGAGATCCAAGCTGTTGTACCTGATTACCCTCTGAGCCAAGCAACCATCATATTGGGAAGTTCAACTGTGCCCACTTGCAGATTATCCCAGCTGGGCTTGATGTTTATATCCCCTCAAGGGTAGAGAGGGTCAGAGACCCTCACCCCAGTAACCAGCTATTCCCTACCACTGGTTGTGTGCAGCTCTTTCCTAACTGCACATGCCCCCCTCCAGGAGAGGCTAATTAGGTTGGGAAAGACGAGGGAAGAGGGGCTCCACCTATGGGGAAGCCATCATCCCTGCTAGGTCANGGCTTTCCAGGTACAGCCTGATGAGGTGAGGAGCACCCATACCCCTGTAAATAACACCTCACTTTTGACCTTTAAGAAAGCCCAATAAATTCACTGGTTCCCCAGAGTAAACTTTGGTGGCATCACCCCTTGATTTGTCATTGAGACCTTCGGAGAAGTGCAGACATTGCTTTCTTCAGAGAAGTGCAGACATTGCTTTGTCTGCCCTCGGGAAACAATTTTTAACACAGGCCTACATTAACTCTACTCACCAATGCAAACCACATCTGCTTAAAATCAGGATAATCCTTATGTGGGAACAAGCTCAGGACCCTGAAGCACAGACTCTGCTTCCTGATGTTTTTTTTAAAATATTTATTTATTTATTTATTCATTTATTATTTACTATGTATGCAGTGTTCTGTCTGCAGGTATCCCTGCATGCCAGAAGAGGGCACCAGACCTCATTACTGATGGTTGAGAGCCACCATGTGGTTGCTGGGAATTGAACTCAGGACCTCTGGAAGAGCAGCCAGTGCTCTTATCCTCTGAGCCATCTCTCCAGCTCCGCTTTCCCCTGTTTTAAGGGTAGCCACTCAGGCTCAAACTTCCCTAAGGGTGTCCAACATAAGGCTCCAATCACATGCCCACACAGCATAAACCTGGATGACTGAAAGGTGGGAACAGAGAGGCAAAGGAGCTTGAAAGCAGTGTTACTACACAGTGCAACTACTCAGCCCTCTGTAGTCCAGGAAGATCTATCTGAGGCGTAAGGACACAAGTAGTGAACAACAGAATCCCATGACAGATGCTAGTATGTCATGGAAGACAAGCCATGGCTCATAACAAACACGTTTATTCTGAATCCCTCAGGTCCCACAGTACCAAGGGGAGCTGAGGGAAAAGATTACAGCACTGACAGATAGCTGTACCCCCACCAAAAGCCTGCTCATCTGGAATATTACTCACTGGTGTCTACACCTAGCCACTGGTCCCTGTACCCCTGGCATCATCTCCAGGATTCTAACCAATCTGAGTACTCCCACACACCAGCCAAAGTGGAGTTCAGGGATCTAAGCCACAGCAGCCGTTGGTGGCCTCAGGACCTCTGCACACCACCCACACCCTCACTTGATGCCTGCGGTGGTCTGAATGAGAATGGATCAGAAGCTCATAGATTTGCGTGCTTGGTCCCCAGGTGAAGAACTCTTTGGAAGGATTAGGAGGTGTGGCCTTGTTGGAGGAGGTGTGTCACTGGGGTGTGCTCTGAGGTTAAGGATTAGGAGGTGTGGCCTTGTTGGAGGAGGTGTGTCACTGGGATGTGCTCTGAGGTTAAGGATTAGGAGGTGTGGCCTTGTTGGAGGAGGTGTGTCACTGGGATGTGCTCTGAGGTTTCAAAAGCTGATGCGAGGCCCAGTGTCTGTCTCTCTCTGCCTGCTGCCTGCCATAATGGACTAACCCTCTGAAAACGCAAGCAAGCCCCAATTAAATATCTTCTTTTATAAGAGTTGCCTTGGTCATGGTGTCTCTTCTCAGCAATAGAACAGTATTAACTAAGACAATGCCCAACCTTGACTCACAACAACCAAGGGCCTGTGAGGTGCATGAGACAAGGAGCACCACCCACTTGTAGAGACCACTCAGGAACCTAGCCAGGCTTTGGGAGCAGCTTGAGACCCCCAAGGGAATGCTCCAAACTGGGATTGAGGGGAGACTGAGGCAACTGTGAGGTAAGGAGGCCAAAGTCTTTCTCATGTTCCTTCCTCACCAAAACCACCTGTTAAGTCCTACAGACATCCTTGCCCACTCTTACCTAGAGTCAGCCTTTGTACCCAGGATAAAAGATGAGCGGCTGGAAAAATGCAGACTTAGGGTCTGTAAGTTGTCTCAGTAGAGGCATTTGCCAACAGCCTGACTATTCCATCCTCAGAACCCACAAGGTGAAAGGAGAGAACCAATTCCTACAAGTTGTCTTCAACTGCCACAGCCAGGGCACACGTGCAACACAAACGAATGAAGGTAGAGAAAGAAGAGCACTAGCCTCACAAGCCCAGACGGACTCAGCATTCATGAGGTGGTGATAAGGGAAGAACAGATCCCACAATGCTGCTCTTTGTCCTCCGCATGCAGACTCAGGTTTAGAAAACAGATTTTTGCACTAGGATCTACCAGGATCAAGAGCACCTCAAAATGATCTAAACAGCCTCAGAGACAAACAGGGGAGGGATGGCTTGTTGAGACCTCTTTCTAGACCCCATACCTGGCCCTCCTCCTTCACCTTCTTCCCAGCCCCATTCCCTTCCCATATCATCCCAGGGAAGAGCTGGGGGTAGAGCGTATCAGAAGGTGAAAACACAGCTGTAGCACCAGCCCCCAGACTTGCCCAGATAACACACAAACACGCACCCACTGCATCACCATCCAAGTCCACCCAGGAGCTCTACATCCACCCTAGACCTCGCTTGCCCACAGGCTGCATTCTGTAAGCTTCACTGTCATAGTTCAGAGGCTTGCTTGGAAGATACTTATTTTTAACCCAATAAGCACCACAAATATATCCCTCTCTCCCCTGATAACCAGCTCCTAGGAGTTCCAGGGTGTACAGACTTGAAAGACCACCTACTATAGTGGTTGGCACAAATCTTCAGAGTCTTGTCCCTCCTCATGAGAAGGCGGATGGTCCCTTTCTCCTTATGCTTCAGGAGCTTGACATCACCGGTGCCTCGCTCCTTCCATTCTGGGAGGTCATTCTCTGAAGCAAACCGGAATAGCTTTGCTCGCCTGTAAGAAAAGCCAGTAAGGAAACATTTAGACAGAGAGGGAATTCACACCTGGACCAACTGCCCCCAAAGAATACGTGTTATCTAGGCACTGAACATAAGGGTACTGTTGGACACTGAATCCTCATCAAATACCTTTTTTTAAGGTCTTTGGGCACCAAGAATTACTAGTCAAAATACCATCCAGGGGAGTGCAATAGCCTGACAAATTCCATGTTGCTTTTACTTCACAGCCAGAAAGATATTCATAGCAGAAGCATTTACCCCAGGAGAGGCATCTAAAGGTACATATGGCCCAGAGTGGGTAAAGAAGCTCTGGCGAGCTGGGTGACCCAGTCGCACTACATGAGTGTCCTTTAACTACAGACTTAGGGTATCATCCTCCACAGGCCCAGCACTAGCTTGCTGTCAGGAAGAACCTTTCAAAGCCACTAGGGTTCAGGCACCTAGCACCAGCCAGGAGTCTAGCACCCTTGTCCCTCAAGCTGAGCCAACACTCTTCCTTTGCAGCCCTCATCTGCCTCTCCTTCTCTGCCAAAGCCTCTGCTCTCCTCCAAACTCAGTTTTGTCAAGGGATACATCATCACGCAATTTCTCCAAGAAAAAGCCTAAAGGACCTGATGTAAGGCACAAGATACTATACCAAGGACCCTGCACAGGCTATCAGGAGTCCTTTCAGCATTGCTTGTACAAAACCAAGTACCACATAACTTAAGAGGATGCCACCCTTGCCCAGGGCTGTGGGACAGAGCTCTGGCCCACCACCTTCTGGGTACAAAGGTATGCTATGGCTTTCCTTAAGCAGGCCTCCCTCCCCCACTTAAGAGCAAATGAACTTTAACCTGACATTTTAGGCATACCTGAAAGAGACAGCAGCACCACCTTTGCTAGGATGCACCCAAACCCAGTGTCCAGCAATTCTGAACACAGGCAACAAGCCAGTCTCTGCAGTGATGTGAAGCCAGATACAAGATAGCTTGTGCTCAGCATCTTGGCCTGATGTACAGGCCTGTAATCCCAGACACTGAGGAAACTAAAGCGGGCGAATGGCAAGTTCAAGACCAAATATGTAAAACTGGGGGGGCTGGCTGGAGATATAGCTCAGTATAGTCAACAACTGGTATGTGTTCAATCAGGCCAGTGAAACAAGACAACAGAAAAACCAAAGTTTACTCAAGTACCGCTACAGTTCCTCATTGAAGGTTCCAAGTGGCAAATACACCGTCATTTTTAAAAAGCAATTTTGTAACTAAGCCACTTCCACTGGCATTTTGTAGAAGACACAGAACCAGGAATCCATAGGCTGTAGGTAGCTGAATTTGTCTACTATGGATTGAATGTGTCCTTATACTTTAGGCAGTAACTCAATTTCCAAATTCACGTTAATAGTATTTAGAAGTGTCCTTTAGAAGGTAAAGAGGATTAGATGGAATCATGAGGACTGAGGATGGGAGACTGAACAATGACACTAGTGGGTATGTAAAACAAAGACTGAAGTTAGCAAGTTCTTTGATTTTACTACATGATACACTGTTATATATTAAGATGTGACTGAGGCCCATACCAAATGCTAGCACTATGCTCTCAGATCTCAGACTTCCTAACCTGCAAAACCATGAGCTGGAGGCTGGAGAGGTGGCTCAGCAGTTAAGAGCACTGGCTGTTCTTCCAGAGGACCACATGGCAACTCAAAACTGTCTGTAACTCTAGTCCCCAGGGATCCGCTGCTTTCTTCTGGCCTCCTTGGGCACCAGGCTGCACATTGTGTAGAGACATCCATGTAGGCAAAACACCCATACACATATAAAAATTAAAAACAAAAAACAAAAAACAAAAACAAAAAACAAAAAACCAAGTAAGAGCTAAACAAACCTGTTCTTTAAGGATACCCAGCTAAGGCAACAGAAAACAAAGCAAAAAGAAAAGGGAAGAAAGAAGTTAAGATCCCCTGCTCAACAAAGGAAGAAGCCCCCACCCCCAAGAAACGGTCTCACTGTATAGTCCTGGCTGGCTTAAAACCCACAGAAATCTGCCTCTGCCCCCAAGTGCTAGGATTAAAGGTGTGCACCACCATAGCCTACTGGAACTGCCAATTCTTGAAGGCAAGGTGCAAGATCAGCTGGGGAGACACCCAGGTGACAGAACAATGATGGGGACACCCTTGAAATGACTGGCCACAAGGAAGCAAGGGCAGCAGGAAAAGGTTTGACAGATGAATGGTTGAATTTTCATGTAAAGCTAGTCACCATACAACTCCAGGTCCTTTCTTCAAACAGCTTTTATCAAACTGGGGCCAAGCCATGAAATTCACAGGTATCATAATGTACCCAGCCAACCTAGGATTCTTCTGCAAAGTTCCAGATAGAAATCACAAAGAGGCTAATGCCATAAAGTATCGATATGGTTTATATCCGAGCACAAAAAAAAAAAACAATACCCAGCACAGAGTTCCTGGCATGGCTGGCTGACTCCTCCAGAAAGCAAAGAGGAGAGCACGGTCCCACTGTACTTGTTGGGTTTTGCAAGTTTTTAAAGAAATGCCCTGTGGAGACCTGCTTATTAAATCAGGCCATTTCTCTCTGTCTCAGTCAGCCCATCTAAAGATACTTCCAGAGACACCTCAGTGGACTTACATCTTAAAAAGTTCCTCTTCATCTTCCTCCAGTGTTTTAATTTCTTGCTCAGGAAGAGAAACTATTGGCTCGAACTGCGGGTCATGGTTGGATTCATCTGCATTCTCTGTGGAGGTATCATGGTCCTCATGACTGTCCTGTGCAGAGAGAGGAGAAGTGATGCTGCTGGCTGGTGAACTTGGCCCACAGCGGGTATCACCAATCACAAATGGCACCTGGAAAACGAAGACAGGCCTCCCCTAAATTGGAAATTAAGTCTCCAGTCTTTCACATCACCAGTTTGCATTTACAACCAGCATCACAAAAATCACAAGACAGCACGAAACAAGACAATGGATTTTAAAAACCCCATCCCAGCACGTTCAAGTATCAGTCAGTTCTACACGCACAACCAGAGTCCTTGGCAAAGTAGCTTGAGAAACTCCTTTCCTCCTCTATAAAATGAAATTATACCTGACATGTAAAGAACGTGATAAACTCAAAAGGAAGAGCAACCTTAACAGTTTTTACTAAGGATTCCCCAAGTACTTGTAAACTAGGAAGATAAACTACTATGGGGCTATTAGCATTTACACGAATTTACAATTCCTCCAGAAATTTTACACAAGTTTGGAATTCTAAGCTAATAAGTCTGACAAATAAGCCCTACGATTCTGACCCAACTTGAAGGATTACAAGGGCATGTAGGTTTAAATCTGACAAGATCACGTGCTTTGATAATAAAGAAAAAGCCAGAATCACACTACCTAAACTCTACAAGATAAAGAAATCGAAGCCCTTCGGTTTCACAGCACTGCGGCTCCGCTGCGGCCGACACGCGAGCCACCAACAAAGCCGCCCCCGCCCTGAGTCCCCGCGTCTAATATCTGTTCCCCGCGCTGAAACGCGAGCTTCCGCCACCGATGGCGGTTCCAGGCGTAATGACCAAATGAATGAAGGGCTCTGTGGGCAGCTGGAGGAAGGGTTTCCCGAGGCTAGGGGAAACATCACAAGGGGGCCACGACGAAGGAAACCGGGCATTGCCAGGTCCCCAGGTAAAGCCAGGAGCCCGGGGTGGCGATGGCTGCTCTTCTGCACACCACAAGGTCACGCGCCGCCCCGCAGCCCCCGAGACCCGAGTCTTGGCCAGCAGCTCCCACTCCCGGAACCCAAAGTCCTCCGGTCCCCAGGCCCCGGCGCCTCGACAGGCCCCGAACCCGCAGGCCAGCGAGGGTTGGCGGCCGANGCGCGGGCCGCCCACGTGGCCGCCCATAGCGGCCTTTGCCTCCCGGCCTGCCCGGCCCCACCCGGGCCTCGCCGTACCTTGGCGGCCGCCATGGGGGCGCGGCGACGGCGGCTCGACTGGCTCAGGCGTCGCTGGCTCGGCGGCCTCTGGGCGGCTAGTCGCGGCTCCTTTTCCTTCGCGTCTGGCGCCAGCGGCGGGAAACGCGCCGTGATTCAAAACCTCTGCAGCTTTATTGGCTCTGACGGCGGACATTCATTGTCCGGCCCGCCCCGCGCTTCCCGCCAAAACGCCCGCGGCGCATGCCCGGCCGCGCCTCAGCCTGGGGAGAGCGCACTCCCGGCGACCCACGCGCGCACTTCCGTCTGCAAGCCCCGAATGCCTCTGACGTCAGTCTGAGCGGCTGGTGCAAGGATCAGTCAGGGCTCGGCGCGTGGCGGTGACGTCATCGGAAGCCAAGCCCTTAGAGAAACCAGACTCCGCTAGTGTGCCCTGGCCGACTAGGGTCAGGCGAGGCGTGTGCTTCTGCTGGCTCCTGGGGAGCGAGTGGTGCATCCCCAGTCTTCAGTGCCAGCTCTGAGCACCCGAGTTTTGAGTACCTCTCCTGCGTAAGGCGAAGCCGCGGCATACCCTCACGGCGTCGCACCTAATTTCTGAGCACTTCGTGTCGCCTGGTCCGGGAGACAGACGAGCCAGGCGATGAGCGAGAAGCTGGACACGGAAGTAAAGCAAAGGGAGAGAGACATGCAGCAGATATGGATGGGGTGGGGTTGGGTAGCATCATTACTGTTGGATCAGAGATAGATGGGGAGAACAGGGTCTCAAGAGTAGAAAGGAGCGGGTTTGGGCAGGGCTGGGTGTAGTGTGCGCTAATGGAGATCGGGCAGTGGTTTCGGGAGCAAGCCCGAGGCAGTAGTCATCCTAGGTACAGCCTTCAGCCTGGCCCCCTGTCTGTCCCCACACAGGTTCGGGAGCATATGGAGGACTGCGGCCCGGATGCCAGTGCAGTATACAGCCCTGCAGTCCCAGAATGTCAAGAAGAGAAAGAGGGGCCTGGACCAGCTGCAGGGCCTGGACCTCAGCCTGGGCTCTACAGCTACATAAGGGATGACCTGTTCACCTCAGAGATCTTTAAACTGGAACTGCAAAATGTGCCTCGCCATGCCAGTTTCAGTGACGTCCGGCGCTTTTTGGGCCGTTTTGGCCTACAATCCCATAAAATCAAACTCTTTGGACAACCACCATGTGCCTTTGTAACATTTCGCAGCGCTGCTGAACGAGACAAGGCCTTGCGAGTGCTGCACGGTGCTCTCTGGAAAGGCCGCCCACTCAGCGTGCGTCTGGCTCGACCCAAGGCTGACCCCATGGCTAGGAAGAGGCGGCAGGAAGGTGATAGTGAGCCAACAGCTACGCAGATTGCGGATGTGGTGACCCCTCTTTGGACAGTGCCCTACTCTGAGCAGCTGGAGCAGAAGCGGCTGGAATGTGAACGGGTGCTGCAAAAACTGGCTAAGTGAGTGTGGACCATAGAGGTCGGATTTTGCAATCTTGGCCTGCTCCACCAGCCCTGTACTCTATTCAGGACACACACAGGGTCTAAGTCAGCGTTCTTAACCTCGGGGGGGGGGGG
>LZPO01099512.1:867794-889011 GCA_001675575.1 Neotoma lepida | reverse complement strand
GGTATACACTCACTCTCATTTGGCCTGGGGGGAAGTTGTGAAGTCAGGGGAAAAAAGCTCCCCACTTATGGTAGTATGTTATAAGGATTTAGTTTTTAAAAGCCAGGAGAGTGGATGAGGTCACTAATGTGTAGATGGGAATCCAGGCAGTGTGGGGAGCTAGCCTATACTGGAGTACACTATGGCTGACTAACCTCCAGGTAAACACACCTGCAGCTGAAGTGCTCTACACAGTCATCCAGGAATGGGCTCAGCTGGATGGGGGCAGTACCGTGCTGGATGTATGCTGTGGCACTGGCACCATAGGCCTGGCCCTGGCCCAGGTAAGTCTCCCAGCCTAGGTAAGGACATCTCCCTATTCTGACTGATCATGAGTGTGAAGGCTGAGGCTAGCTACTATCACATCCCAGATATAACCCAGTTGTGCTGTCTCTAACTTCTGAGCAACAAGGGCAGTGGGGCTTATCTATCTCCATTTCAGAAGGTGAAGAGAGTAGTAGGAATTGAGCTGTGCCAGGAGGCTGTGGAGGATGCCCGAGTGAACGCCCTCACCAATGGTGAGAACATTTGCATCACATAGTAGGTGGTCTGCTACAGCAGAACCTCCCTGCTGTGCACTTCAATTACTGTATGTAAATCTGTCTTGAGGTTTTGGGGGCCTTCTGGGAACTGGGGCACTGAGGGGTCTATAGACTTCTGGCTGGAGACAGAAAAGCTTTGGGGGGGGCGGGTGTCGTATGCTCTCTAAGCCTGTTAGGCCCTCCCAGTGCCAACTATAACACTATCTCTAGAGTTGAGCAACGTTGAGTTCCACTGCGGCAGGGCTGAGGATCTTGTGCCGGGCTTGGTGAGCAGACTGTCCTCCCAGCGACTTGTAGCTGTCCTAGACCCACCACGGGCTGGCCTACGTGAGTGGCTTTCATTTGGGGAGGTAGCACCAGAAGAAAAAAAAGCTATGTTGGGTAGTCCACCACTAGGAGAGACTAGCCCCTCTCTGCCTTGCCAGATTCCAAGGTGATTCTGGCCATTCGTAGAGCTGAGAACATCAAGCGACTCCTGTATGTTTCCTGCAATCCCCGGGCAGCCATGGGCAACTTTGTGGAGTAAGTGTGTTTTATTGTTGTTGTTTGGGGGGGGGAGGCAAATGACACAACTATCTGCCACCTACAGGAACCTCTGGGGCTAATATTGGTACCTCCTTCCCACCACAGTCTCTGCAGGGCCCCATCTAACCGAGTAAAAGGCATCCCATTCCATCCGGTCAAGGCTGTGGCAGTGGACCTGTTCCCACAGACTCCACACTGCGAGATGCTCATCCTGTTTGAGAGGATGGAACAACACCCTAATGGCATAGGAACCCTGGGGCATCAAGACTCTCAGANCCCAAGAAATCCTCTTGATACCACCCCACAAGAAACAGAGACTTCCTTCTCATCCTAGGTCTTAGGAATTGCAGAAGTACAGGACAAAAGCTGGGAGATCCTTAACAGCTCCTCACTAAGCAGAGGGCGGGCAGGCAAACAGTGGTGGGCATGAGACCTGCCTAGCTGGTACTATGAACACCTGTGTCCTGTAATGGAACAGCCAGACTCTAGAATAAACAATTGGTGATTTACTGATGTTTTTGTGGTGAGAGCCAGAGCCTTGATTAAGGTACAAGAGAGTAGGGTAGCAGAATACCTCAGTCTGTCAAGTCCTCAGGCCCAGTCCTTTCAGAAAGAGGCAGGAAGGACTGGAGACTGTCTTCAGCTGACCTTCTTGAACTCAAGATCTCTCCTATTCAACTTCCCCAGTGCTGCAGGCTTGTGGTGCCACCACCCTGTGCTTNCTTGTTTAAGACAGCATATCTATGTAGAACAGGCTGGCCTATGACTCCTGAGTGCTGGGATTAAAGATGTGTGCCACTGTGTCCAGCTTCACTACGTGCTTAATGGAATGCAGGTTTTAGGACCAAACATCAATCATGTGTTCCAAGGGAGTGAGCGCTGAGAATGGCCCTGCAGGTAGCAACTGCTGAACACACATCTGTGCTGAGTTCACATGGGGTTAACTGTGTATACCATGGCACTTAAAAACACAACTGGCACCAGGACTGTCCTGGCTAGTTAAAGATCCACGCACATCCAGTACTCTAATTAGAAGAAAGAAACCAGCCGTTCCCTTTTGGACAGTTTTATGTGTTCAGACCATCAGGGTGCACCGTACAGCCATGGCTGTGCATTTAAGACTCACCCACCTGTAAGAGACAGTGGGAGGGCACTGGAGCCCAGGAGTGTGTGGCAGCACCTGTTGTTGACATTGCCTGGGCCAGTGGGGCTATAGAGATCACCATGACCATGCCATGTGTTCAAGGCTTTCTCAATGGCAAATCTGTGGTCAGTCAAAAGGCTGATCACAACTGAATGGGAGGCAAGAAAGAAGGAATCAAGTGTCCAATCCTAGCAACTTGATTTAGAGGGTTCTTCTCGCCAAGATTAACATAGAAGTTAACTGTTGTCACAGGTGATTGGGGGAAGGAATATAGTGTTGGGATGCCCATAGCTGCCATCCTGTCTGACAACACATGCCATCCATGTAACTTCAGGTAAAGGTGAGAGACATACTGAGAACATACGAGTGGAGGCCCTCTGAACATGTATTAGAGTAGGCTAACACTTGACCAAGACTTGGGCTCTCAATATACCTTTACTCAATACCCTTCTCCATGGCTATCCAGTGAGCANGGGTGAACAAAGACTAAACCTAGCACCAGGCTTGGCTGTACAGAGCAGCTACCCTTGAGATCCAGAGAAGCCATAACTACTTGTCATGTGTAGTGCCAGCTCTTGGTCAGTGATGGGCTACACTGAAGGCCCTTTTTCCTATTTATACAAGTCCATCTGTTGAAATGCAAGATTCTAAATCTACCATTCTCGCTGCAAAAGTTTCTTTCCAAATTCTAAAACATCATAAAAGTTTTAAAAATGAGTCAACAGATGGACTTAATTGTGCAAAAATCTTTGTAGAAAACTGTTGCTAGAGTTTATCGAAGGTGGGAGCTTGGATATCCAGAAGACAGCTGTTAGGGCATTAAGACATCATCAAAAGAAATAGACTACAACCTAAGAGCCAACCAGATTAACACTCAGTATCTTGACAGTTCAGTATCTTCACTGTGCAATCTCTGAAAAGTAATTCTGGTGCTAAAATTTTTTTATTTTAAGCCAAAATAGCCTGAAATAATCCTTTCTGTTATAACTTTTTTAGAGGGAAATGGGAAACACACAAAGCAGGTAATACTACGGGACAGGATACCTGCACCTTCTGACCAGATCTCAGTGGCTCCACAAGAAGGAACTATGAGCAAAAGGGCTACCTGGCACCATAGGCCAGCCAAAGCTATAAAACCTGGTCATTTCATCTACAACCAAGCATCACTTCTTGTCAGTGCATATAGTTAGTGTACTAAAATTCATGAAAACCTTCATAAAAACAGTCCGCAGCAGATACGTACAAGCAGGATCTACAGCTGNCTATCAGTTTCCACTTGTGCAGTTACTTATAGCTGATCCTTAATGTATCAAGTCACACTGAGAGCAGCTTCCAGAAGAACAGCTTCTTTGCTTGTGTGCTGTGTTGTCTGTCACAGCTGTCCCCATGTGCCAGAGCAGAGCCGACACTGCCACAGGAAAGGAACTGAGGTTGGAGGCCTGGTGCTGCAGTGATGATGTGTGGCTGATGGGTCTCCTGGGTAGCACTGTTGGCCCACGCCGCCTACCTCATACATCCACTGTGCACAAGGGCTCACCGCCAGGCTGGGCAGATGCTACAATTGACATCTTGGGCTTCTTCCGAGTCTCTTCCTGGAAGAACAGAGGTCAATGATGCTAGAGGTGGGCCCAGCAAAGAGATTCACAAGGGTGAAAGGGTGGAAGCCCCTGAATTCCGAGAGCACAAATGCTTGTGATACCTGGCTAGGAGGGAAGGTACAGGGAGCGGGCTGGGTTGGACCAGGCCAGAAGGGTCTCCTCAGAATGCCAGGGTAGACTCCCATGTGCTGCAGCTTCCCTAGCAATCTAGAGACACCCAGAATGGAAGAATTTGCAACAAGCTGGGATCCACCCCTCCAGGGTGAGTGTCATCCTAGCCTTGCTTGCCCAGAAGCCCAGTGAATTTCCCCCACAAATAGAAGAACTGTGTGTCTTGAGCCTGTTGCCTTGATTCCCACAACTAATCTCCCAAAGAGTCAAGCTAGCAAGTCCTGCTTACTCCAGCAGACAAGGCCCACCCCCACCTGAGAGCAATAGAAAGGCAAATGGCAATAGACACTTGGTCCTCAGAGTTTGTGTTCATACCTGGGACAAAGTCACCAGAGCCGGAATGGCTCCCAACTCAGAAGGTCTAGGGGTGTGAGTAGCTGTAAGGTATTTCCTGGCTAGGAAACTATGTCAGTAACAGAGCCCACTTGGGATAAGACATCTATGGCAGTTTTAGGAAGCTTCATCAAGACCAAGTTCTACCCAGGCTTAACCATTCTATAATCTTTGAGTTATCAAGTACAAGGCCAGTGTACAATCCTTGCCCTCAAATACCTGACTCCAATTCGGAACCTTTAGCCACTAAAAGGCTAGCCTGTCTGCTCTCTAACTTGATGTTTTAGGAAAGCACCATCCATGCTAGAACGTAAAGGCCAACTTCATCTGGAAGGAGGATTAAGCATCTCCAGAGTCAAGGATCAGAAATGGGCTCCTAAGATCTAGCTACAAGAAAGAAGCTGACCCAACAATCCTGATGACTCAATTAACTGTGGCATGGACAGAAACAGTACAGGGGACTGCAGGGGTAGATGGTGAGTTTAGGGGGTAGGGAGGCAGGTAGCCTGGGGGAAGAGGTGAGAAAGGGAGATAATCACCCGCTCTGCAGCCAGCCTCTTCATCTCCTCTTGCAGCTTGCTCAGGATGTGAAGGTTGGGCCTGTTCTTCTTGGCATACTGCTGTAGCTCTATCACACTCTTGTCAGAGGTCTCCTAGGGACCCAAAGCCTGCTCTCAGAACTGCCAAGCAGCAGTGTGCTCATGACCACCCAAAACAGGAGTGTAAGGTCCTGGTGGGGCACANAAGTGCACACCAGTGGCCCACCTGTGATGAGGCCTTGGCTTCTGACAGATAGAGGGTATAAGCACAGCCCTGGGATCCCTGGCCTTTCCCAGAAACTCTGTCCCTTTCTCCATGATCACACCTCTGTGTTTACTGGCTGAGTATGAAAAGTCAAGCACTCATTACTGTACTAGCAAGAGCATCGCTGAAGCCAACTGAGACATAACAGCCAAACAGTCTGCCCAGCCATTCTCTTTGGTCCTTCCTTGCCTTGGAGGCCACAGCCAAGGATGCTCACTGGCATGCCAGAGCTCCTGTGCCAGACAAGGACCATTCACCCTCCAGGTGAAGGAAGCCTCTGCCTATGGTTGCAGCAATGTTCCCTCTCTGTCTCAGCCCAGGACTATGTACAGCAAATACTGCACCTACGTTTCAACTCATAGAAAATGCTTCTATTCAGGCTGGGGATGCAGCTCAGTGGTACAGCCTTTGCTTAGCTTGCACAAAGCCCCAGATATGATCCCCAGCAGTAGGGAGGGAAAAGGAATCAGGAAAAGGAGAAGCCTTATATTGTTTATATTCTCCATGTGGCTCCTGGACCCCTCCTTGCCAGCCTCAGTTTTAGGAAACCTGAAGGGGTACTACACTGCTCCAGACTATCGGCTCAAGGGTCCACAGCATACTCCTCTAAATGATGGGATCCTGATGATCCAGTAGTTTCTACATGTATTAAGGGAAAGGTAAAAATACTGGCGATGTAGCTCAGTAGTAGAGCATTTGTCTAGCATGTACAAGGCTCAGGGTTACATCCCTAGCACTTCAAAAAACAAACAGCCAACACCCACTTCCCAGTATTTCCCCGNACTCATTAGGTTTGGAGATTGATTTAAATTTTGAGAACTGGGTAAAAGCCACAGAAACAAAACAGGCAATATTCATATTCTGTAAGCCACTGAGATCTTCAACAAGGATACACTGTCTTGGGAACTACCAAAGGACAGCTCCCAAGACTTCACACAATTCAGCACCAGGTGGTATTCATTGTCGGCATCTACTGTCTGGTGTGTAGACATGCTCTAGGCATGTCCCTAATGGTTCATTTGTGAACGCTTGGCAGATTCAAGAGGAAGGTGCAGCTATGTCCCCACCCTCAGTCTGCACAATCACTGGCACAACAAAGAAGAGGCAGGCTTAATCAAAAGCCCAACCCTGATAGCAAACTCTAGACAGGAGCTCCAAAGCAAGAAACAGGGAAGCAGAGCAGCTGTCAGACCACCTGACAGCCTGGTTACCTGCTTCACCATTTTGCTGCTCTCACGGCCATACATGCGCAGTAAGGACCCCCAGTTCTTGACATGTGGGTGCAGCAGCTGAAGGATTTTCTGAGAGGCTAATTGTTTCCCAACTCGTTTATTCTTACCTGTGAGAGGAAAAAGCAAAGGTGGAGAGAAGTCACAAATATCCAGACAGGAGAACCTTTCCCTGGTACCTAGGGAGCCATGCAAGGGATTCCACAGGAAGGTAGACAGTGCTTTGTCACTGTGCCAGATACTATGACTCACAGTCCTGAGACCTGGACCCAGGTACCACTCTGCCGAGCAGCTTTCAGGAGATCCAGACGAGGACAAGTGGGAAAGCTATTAGCCAAGACAATGAAGCTTCCTTCTCTCCACCGGCCCACTCCACCCCACTTTCCTGCAACACACAGACCACCAGCAGCAAGGCCTCCTGAAGTCTATGGCTCTTGAGCGTAGGTGCCTGGGTGGAGCCTCCATATGAAGGATACCCTGAGCCAGGAGAGCTCTCCAGGCTGAAAGATCGGTAGACTGCTCACTCGCTCAGCCTTCTCAGCAGCCTACCTCCAGTGGGGACTGGAGTTTGTAGGGTGTAGCAACAGTCATAGGTAACTGGAACATCCAGGTCTAAATTTGGGTCTGTAATTTCCCAGGGTCCTCTATGTATCATCCCCCAATATATATAAAACTAATTTTTCCTTATAGTGGTTACCCACTGTTTTACTAAATTTATGGTTTTATTTATTATTATTATTATTATTTTTTTTAGGAACAAGGTCTCACTATGTTGTTCAAGCTAGCTCACATCCTCACATGANTGATTCTCCTGCCCAGTCTCCTTCCTAAGAAGCTGGAACTACTGGCTTTATGTTGGCTTTTACTAAGCAGCTATGTCAGATGCCTACAGACCAGAATACAGGTGTGCAGATGGATAGATAGCCATCAGGAGGCACCTCGGCCTGCTCCACAGGAAGCCAGCCCCTCATCCTACCAGGGACTGGCTGGTTAGAGGTAAGAGAAGCAACAGTAGAACAGGAGGAAGAATGCAGGCAGGATGACCACAAATCTAGCTTTGGATGAAGGTGTGGTGGCTCACACACAAAGTTGGGGCGTGGGATGACCACCAGAGCAGTAGTAGCAGACTAGGGCCACACACCCTCATGTCAGAATCTGCTGGCCATACCCCAGCAGTCCTCTGAAAACATGCCAGTCTATGAGGGAAGCAGGGGAGGAGACAGGTCCTTACACCACCCGCGCACTGTGTGTTTGCCGCACGCCATGACATATTCACTCTTCTGGTTTTTCCCAGGAACCACTTCAAACTTGATGGATGTGTCACCCATTCCATGGTTTCTTTTATGAGAAAACAAAGATGACAAAAAGACATCAGTGGATGATGCTTGTACATGGTGACTTCTGGGGAGGGCTACCAAATGATAAAGTCCATTAATAACTTTCCAAAGAAAACCCGAACCCCTCCCTAGATGTTCAGCTGACTAAGGGAGATTCTCCACACACTCATTTAAGTTACCCAGGGCTCATCTATCAGCCAGAGCCAAGGGGCTCCTGTATATTCAGGCGAACAAATAATGACTCTACCTTGGGACAAAAGCCAAGTGAAAATCTGAGATGCTCCAGAGGAGCTCCCGTCTACCCTACCTTTTAAGGCACTCATGGAGGATCTGATACGGAGACAACAGCCCGGCCTTGCTGGTCAGCTCGTAGACTCGTGAATCCTCAATACTGATGTGGTTAAAATACTGAAACATAAAGCACATGCTTATGAATCCTGAGCAAACCCATACCTGTCTCTTATACACATCTAGATGTGTATAAGAGACAGGGATAGAGGCTCAGAAATTAGTAGCTATCAGAACCCCCTGCCTTGATCTCTGACTGACACTATACTCAGTGAACAGATGAGGCCATACAGCTCAGCTCACACTATAGCACCTGTCTCTTATACACATCTAGATGTGTATAAGAGACAGCTGAAGGTGTGTCACTGTGAGTTTCAAAAGCTCGTAACTGTTCCTAGTTAGAGTCACACACACCCCTGCCCCCACGCCACCCCTCACCCTACCTCACCCCACCTCCTGCTTGTCAGTGAGATGTGAGCTCTCAGCTATTGCTTGAGCACCAAGCNTGCCTGCCACCATGCTTCTCACCATGATGGTTATAAACAAACCCTCTAAAACTGTAAGTCCCAATAAACTCTTCTATAAGTTGCCTTGGTCCTAGTGTTTTGTCAGAGCAATAGAAAAGTAACTAAGACACAGCAAGACTCAGTCAGGTAGGCTATGGGGAGAAGCAGCCATGAAATGCATGGGACAAAGGATAGAGGCTCAGAAATTAGTAGCTATCAGAACCCCCTGCCTTGATCTCTGACTGACACTATACTCAGTGAACAGATGAGGCCATACAGCTCAGCTCACACTATAGCACAGACCATCTCTGTGACAGACTGCAGAAACAGAGTACAGTCATGCACTGATAAATCTATCACATACACAAGGGTAGTCCCATAGGATTTTACCACCTAACAACAATAGAGTTATCCTAGTTTTTATAGGTACCCTCTATAGAGTTTACATAAGTAAATCATCTAAGCAACACACATCTGTACACAAACTGGGTGACTTTAAGCAATAATACTGTGTCCTCTCACAATTCTGAAAACAAGAAGTAAAATTCAGGGTAGTCAGCAAAGCTGTACTCCCTCTGTAGAGACTACATGGGAAGATCCAGCATCTGGTGGCCCAGCTCCTTTGGGTATGGCAACACCAGGACAATCTTTACTCAATCTCTTTGTTTCTCACCTCTGGACACAATTACTCAACCACAAATCAATAAATAATACCTGTAGCAAACTAGTCTCCAAAGTAAGGCTACATTCTGAGGTACTGGAGATTAGTCCTTCAATGGATCCTTTTCAGGAACATAATACAACCTAGACCAGACTACCCAGGAGACTTGGAGCAAAGATTAACTTGTTTTTTTTTAGTTGACAAGCAAATAGGAACAAAGAGCTTGAAACAAACATGAAACAATAGAGCCCACTGGCCAGAGGATTTCTGCTGGGAGCAGAAAGTCTCTCACTAGCCATCTACTGTTGTAAAATATTATTTTAAGATGTGTTACATTTATTTATGCTGTGAAACATTTGTTTAATGATACAAAGATGTGTTGCATTCTTTTATGTTGCATTTGTTTAACTCTATGAAGCTGTGTTACTTTGCCTGTTTAAAACACCTGATGGTCTAATAAAGAGCTGAACAGCCAATAGCAAGGCAGGAGAAAAGATAGGTGGGGCTGGCAGGCAGAGAGAATAAATAGAGAAATCTGGGAGGAAAAGAAGAAAGAGCAAGAGAACAAGGAGAGGAAAAAAGGAGAGAGATCTAGGAGTGAGAGAAGGCGGAGGACTCTAGGGGCCAGCCACCCAGCCACACAGCAAGTCACAGAGTAAGAAGTAAAGAAAGGTATATAGGATAAAGATAAAGGCCCAGAGGCAAAAGGTAGACAGGATAATTTAAGAAAAAACTGGCTAGAAATAAGCCAAGCTAAGGTCAGGCATTTATAAGTAATACTAAGTCTCCATGTGTATTTATTTGAGAGCTGGGTAGTGGGCCCCCCAAAGGCCAAAGAGTAAAAAACAACCAACTACAGTCTACAGAGCCCCAGAGCCCAGACCTTGGGTCACATGAAACAGCTAAGTCAAGTCCTCTTAGAGTGACACATGAATGGTTCTCTGTGTTTGCACTGTTCTGGTAACAACAGTGTGGAGGAAATCAGTACATGAAGAGTCTAGCCAAGATTGGTAAGCATGAATTCCATCTGTTGTGGTTTGGCTATTGTCTTCAAACCGACATCAAAAGATGCCTCTGCCCTCAAACATAGGGAAGCCATTCACCCTCACCAGGAGTTAGGCCCTGAAACTAACCACAAGGACCAATAAGGCAGCCAACTGACTAGCAACATCAGCATATATGACCCTGCTCTACCCAGCAGTTGATACCTGAACATCAGGGCTCAGCAGGCAGAAGCCAGCTTATCTCCAACCCCAAACTCCTCCCTGGAAAAANCTGACCAGCATACCCATTGAAGAACACACACTCAGAAACACAAAGATGTCTGTGTCTGGTACAAGACTCTGAGCATAAAGCACACAGCAAGCATCTCTGTGGAGTGTCTCTGCAGTATAATCAATTGGCAAAGTGACCTAAAGATAATCACTGGTATTCCTGGGAGACTCAAGTGCTCAGTGCCCATAGATAACAAAGAAACACAAGCTGCTCATGGACAGCCCATGAAAATCTACAATCTAGATACTGAGGAACAGCATCTTGAAAATCAGACTTCCAAAACAGCCTTCAGCAACAACCACTCAAGACAGACAAATGTGTAGTTATACATCATCCCACTAAGAAAACATCAGGTCCAGATGACTTCACTGATAATGAATGACCACTCCACATTTAAGAAGGAAATAATACTAATTCTACACAAACTCAAGGATGATACTTCACAGCTTAATTAATGATGCTACCAGTACCATATTAAAACAAGAGAAAGTACAAAACCAAACAAAACAAAACCTATACAATAGCAACCCTCAAAAACACAGATGGAAAAATTTTGAAAAGTATCAGCTATTATGCATGGTGGTGTGTGCCTATATGCCCAGCATTCAGGAAGATAAGGCAGGAAAGTCCTGAGTTCTATGTCAGACTGGGCTATGTACCAAGACCCTGTCACAAACAAATAACACACTGAGCTTGGTGGAACACCCTTTAATCCTAGCACTCAGAGGCTGGTAGACCTTTATGAGTTCCAGGCCAGCCCTAGTCTACATAGTGAATTTGAGGCCAGCCTGGTCTGCATAGCAGCTTCCAGGTCAGCTAGTATAACATAGTGAGTCCCGATCTCAAACAAACAAACAAAAAACACAAAACAGAGAGCAGGCAAAATGGCTTAATGGATAAAGCGCTTGCTATACAAGCCTGACAATCTGAATTCAATCCCTAGAACCCAATAAAAGTAGAAGAAAAGAACAAAGTTGTCCTGTGACTTCCATGTGTGTTGTGGCACATGTACTCACACAAACATGAAATAAAATAAATATCACATACACAGACACACACACGCAGACACACAGACACAGACACACACACACACACACACACACACTCTCTCTCTCTCTCTCTCTCTTAATAAATGGGAACCAGTAGTACACAGAAAGGAATATATACCATGCCAAGTAGGACTCTTATTTCAGGAATGCATGCTTTAAAAGAATCAATATAATTAACTATATTAACAAATTAAATAAAAATATCATACCATAAATAAGATCATAGACATGGTACCAAAAAAAGGCATCTGGCAGAAATCTAATAGCTTTTTATGTTAAAAATGCTCAACAGGCGGCCTCTCAGACAGTGATGGCGGCGCACACCTTTAATCCCAGGGAAATAGAAGCAGGCAGATCTCTGAGTTCGAGGCCAGCTTGCTCTACAGAGGGAGTTCCACGACAGCCAGGGCTACACAGAGAAACCCAGTCTCGAAAAACGGGAGAAAAAAAAAAAAATGCAACAGAGGCAGAGATCTTTCTCAACCCAATAAAGGATTATCTATGAGAACCCCACAGACAACACCACACTGGGTAGTAAGAACTGAATGCTGCCCCCCGAGATGAAGAACAAACATATTTACCATTTCTATTCAACAATAGCCAAGGGCAATTAGGTTAAGACATCCAGACTGGCAAGATAAGAAACTATAGGCAACACAATCTTATACACACATGAATTAGTTACTTTTCTGTTGCTGTGTTAAAACATAATGACCAAAAGCAACTTATAGAATAAAGAATTTATTGGGGCTTACAATTCCACAGGAGTAAGAGTCCATCATGATAGGGAGACATGGTAGCAAGTGGCAAGCATGGTGTCAGGAACAGGAAAACTTAAGAGACCACATTTCAAACACACATGAAGCAGAAAAAGTAGACTGGAAGTAGGACACAGCTATGAACTCTAAAAGCTCACACCCAGTTATGTACGTACTATCTCCAGCAAGGCTGCAGCTCCTAAACCTCCCCAAACAAAACTACCAACCATGGACTAAATTAAGCTTATGAGGGCATTTCTTATTANGCATCCACAAAAGATGACCCAAAAAGTCTACAGTAAAACTATAAAAACTAATATACGAATTCAGCAAAGTAGCAAGATCTAGTCAATACACAAACAGTAAGTTGTATCTACATGCTATCAATGAACTAAAACCCAATGTTTACTCACCACAGTAGGACAATCTAAGAAACAAAATATGAGCAGGATCTGCATGATGAAAACTTCTAACTACTAACAAAGGTAAAGGCTGAGAGACCTACAAGTACAAGGAAATCTCTGTCCAATGATCAGCTAATCTACATGAACTGACTTAGTAGACATGTTACAAAAAACCAGAAAGATAATACTCAAGAATACAGATAATACTTAGCAATTATTATCTGGGAAAGATATTACTAAAAGTTGAACTATAAACTGTGTCTGCTCCAAAATTTACAAGTTGAAGTCTTAACCCTTAGTACCTCAGAATGTGACTACATGGGGTGAGTGGGCCCTACTTGAGGACTCAGCCCTATTCCCCAGAACTCATTCCTTATAAACAGAAAAAATTCAGAGAAAAACATACCTTCAAGGAAAAGCATAAACATGAAGATAGCCATTCTAGAACCCAGAAGGCCTCTGCTCAGTGTCTAGAAGAAACTAACAAGCCTAACACTATTTTGGACTTCTGACCTCCAGAACTAAGGCAACTAATTATCTGTGGTTTAATTTGTCCAGCCTTTGATTCTTTGTTATAGTAGGACCAGTAAACAAATAGTAACAGCAATAACTAATCTTGGTTGTGGTGCTATTTGTGTATGGTGGGGTATGTGAGTGTTCCATTTCCATAGTTGCCAATAGTTTTAAAATGTCTACTTCTCACCAAAAAGTGAGACACACAAATTGTTACGTATAGATGGTCCTATATGAGGGAAAAGCAGAAAACAACTATTCCTGAAGGAGGTGGACTTACCAAAGACTCCAAATTACCCATAATAAAAAGCACAGACTTGGGCTGTTGGAGACAGCTCAGTTGGTAAAACGCTAGCCATGCAAGCATGAAGACATATGCCAGGCAATCTGAGCACCAGGGAGATGAAGACAAGCAAGTCTCTAAGGCTTACTGGCTGGTCATCCTAGTCTAATGATAAGTTCCAGGCCAGGCGAGAGATCCTATCTCAACAAGATGATCAGTATCTGAGGAATGACATTCAAGGATGACCTGTGATCTACACACAGATGTACAAAAACACATAGAACAAAATTAAAGAAACACTGCCTAGAGGCTGGAGAGATGGCTTAGCAATTAAGAACACTTACTGCTCTTACAGGGGACCCAAANTCAGCTCCAGAACCCATGTTGGGCAGCTCATAACTGCCTGTAACTAAGGTTCCAAGGGGATCCAACACCCTCTTCTGGCCTCTGTGAGCACTCCCACAACACACGATACACACGCACACAGACACACATGCATAAGTAAATATAATAAAAATAGGGACTGGAGAGAGATAGCTTAGCAGTTAAGAGAGCAGTGGCAAAGTACATCCCTAGCATATGCAAAGCATGTTCTATTCCTGGTATCACAAAATAATTTAATCAATCAATCAATCAATGAATCAGNCAGTGAATTAAAGGTAATAGGGGATTACTAAACAGGAAGAAATGGAATAAAAGGTCACTCTGCAACCATCTCCTTCCCAGGTACCATGCCAGCTTCCTCTGAGGCAAATGATCAATGACCAATAATAAAGGGNAGTGGTTTGAGATAGCTCAGTGGGTAACGGTACTTACTGCCAAGTCTAACAACCTGAGTTCATTCCTTGGGATTCATATGGTGGTCCTCTGAACTCCACATGTGTGCAGGGGCATGCACATACCCAGACAATAAATATATAAATAAATAAATGAGGGACTAGAGAGATGGTTCTGCAGTTAGAAGTGCTTACAGCTCTTCCAGAGGACCCGAATTTATTTCCCAGCATCCATGTTGGGCAGCTGAGAGTTGCCTGTGACTCCAGCTCTAGGGAATCAAATGCCCTCTTCTGGCCTCCCTGGGCACCTGCACTCATGTGGCAGACACACAGACACATACACAAATAAAATCCATCTTAAAAAAATAAAATGCTGGTTGGTGGTGGTGCATGCCTTTAATCCCAGCACTCAGGAGGCAGAGGCAGATGAATCTCTGTGAGTTTGAGGCCAGCCTGGTCTACAGAGTTAGTTACAGGACAGCCAGGGCTGTTACACAGAGAAACTCTGTCTTGAAAAAACAAAAACAAAACAAAAAAGTAAAAAAAAATGTGTTTTTTTTTTTTGAAGTGAGACCAGTTTTAAGGACTACAATGCTGGGGAAAAAAATCTCCAAGCTGCCTGTAAATCATTTTTAAGAGCTGGCCTTCTATTGTTAAGATTATAAATAAGCCAGCACAGGTGTTTCAGTGACAAAGATGCATAGCTATTTATAACAAACTGCAAGGTTAAAGATGAACCAATAAGAGGGTTTTAAAGTGGCCCAAATGAAGGGCCGGCAAGATGGCTCAGTAGTAAAGGTGCTTATCACATAAACCTAGTGACCTGAGCTCCATCCCTGGAACCAAAGTAAAGTTCAGAGGGCACCAACTCCATGAGCTTGTCCTCTGGCCTCCACACACAACATGAGAATAAGTCCGCATACTCATGCACACACAAAGATGCACACACATAAACCAATAAATTAAAAGAACTAGAAAGTAAATGGATAGCAACAGATACAATTAATCATGCATTATCCTATCTTTCATATATACTGAATTGATATGGTGAGTTAAAGAACAACCAAAAACAGCTACACAGTGAGACCTTTACTGCAGAAAAAATGTAGAGAAGCAGTTGAGGGGACACACACACACAAAATCCTACACAGAACAAAGGCCCATGGCACCAGATTCCTTTGTCCTAGCATGCCTTGTCTTCACTTTTTCTCATTGTCTCTGTCCTCTATCCATCTCCCTCCTCTGAACTCCACATGGGTGCAGTGGTCCCTAGCATGTGCCAAGAGTCCTGGCAGCTGATGAGATCTCTAGCTTGTATGACCCATTCTTTTCTCTGTAACGCCAATAAACTGTCCTTGAGTTCCTTTCTGAGTTTTTAATATTCTTTTTCAAAAGCTTTCTATTTATATGTATGGATGTTTTGGCTGTATGTATGTCTGTATACCACATATGTACAGTGACCATGGAGGCTAGAAAAAAGCATCAGATCTGGAATTGGGGACACGGCGGGGGAGGGACGGCAGAGAACTGAATCCAGGTCCTCTGCAAGGGGAGCAAATATTGAACCATCGCTTCAGCTTTTATTTTTATTTTTATTATTTATTTCTATCATTTTTAATTATGTTTGTATGCATATGCATATGTGAGTCAATGTGCCCAGTAAGGGCAAAAGTACTGAATCTCTTGGAACTAGAGTTACCAGTGGTTATGACCCACCCAATGTGGGTGCTAGGAACCAAACTCGGGTCCTTTGCAAGAATAGTACATGTTCTTAACTGCTGATGGCATAAACCTTTAATGCCAGCACTGGAAGGCAGAGGAAGGTGGATCTCTGGGAGTATGACCTCATAGAGAGTTCCAGATTGGCCAGGCTACACAGTGAGACACTGTCTCAAAAAAGACAGACAGACACACACACATAGCAATTGGAGTGGGGGGAGGCTGGAGATATGGCTCAGGTACAGAGTTCTTGTGTGGCATGACTAAGGCCCTAGATCCCATTCCTAACACAAGAGGAAGGGCAGAGTAGAGATTATAAACACTAGAGGTGTCTCCTAGTAGATTCAAATAGGCAGAAGAAATATCAGCAAACACAAAGATAGGTCTATCAAGATCATCTAGCCTGGGGAACAAAAATAAATAATAAGACAGAGTTTCAGAAACCTTTAGGACAAATTAAAATTACCAGTAAGTTTATCTAGCTACCCCAGTCTTTGGTATTTTGTTTTGTTTTTTTGAAACAGGTTAATCTGAGTATTCCAAGCCAGCAAAACACTCTCAAAATTGTGGGTGGCACCTCAGGCACACCGTGTGAGGTTAGTCTCTGTGTGCATGTACATGCACGCGCGCGCGCACACACACACACACACGCGCGTGCGCGCACACACACACAAATGCACAAAAGAACTGCCTGCCACAAACCCAAAGGCAGAGGGCCTTTGGTGCAGATGGAGAGAATGTCCTTTAGCTAGGCTAATAGAAGAAGTTTGAGGGAAGCTCTTGCACTTCCAGCATAACCAGGACATACAGTACTTCAACCCAAAAATGCAGCCCGAGAAAAGCCCTTCTCTGACTTGCTTTAGACTTCACTCACCTATAAAAACAAGCCTGGAGAGAAATAATCCATCCTCTCTCTTGTCCTGTCCTGTTGGCTCCCTTCCTTTTCCTTTCCTTCTGACTGTGTTGTCTTCCTTACTTATCTATGTGCTCCTTTGGAATCACTTCTTTTTCTCTTTCTTTTCTTTGAGTGGTAGGGGGTTGAGACAGGTCTCATGTAGCTCAAGCTGACTTTGAACACCTGAGGTTGTCCTTGCCCTGGTCCTCCCGCCTCTACTTCCCAAGTGTGAGGACTACAGGCATGCACTGCTACACCAAAACCAAGTCATGACTTTTTCTTATACCTTTACCCCAATATATCCTTTCTCTTTTTCTTACCTTCCTCATAGCTAAACGTAGTTAAGGGCTACTAACGGCTCAATGGCAGAAGCATTTGCCACATAAGCTGGAGGACCTGAGTTTCAGTCCTGGAATGCATANGGTAGGAGGAAAGTTGTTCTTTTGCCTCCACACTTGCACCAGAGCTTGTATGTACCCACACACATACACAACCACACAAAATAAATGATAAAAATTAAATGTAATACAAATATGGAATTGTTTTTAATTACTGTTGCCTGCTTTCTCTCTTAGTGCAAATGGGGAACATGACTTCAAGAAACCTAATAAGACTCCACTAATGACCCCCGTAAAATTTTAAATTCCATTTAAATAAAAAATTTTTTGGCTTTTTGAAATAGGGTCTATGTAGTCACTGGCTGGCCTCAAACTCTTAGAGATCTGCTTGCCCCCGCCTCCCATTTAAATAAAATTTTAAACACCTGAAAAGAGATACCTATCCTGACAGATATGCAAGACACAATGTAGAAACACAAGAACCCTGAAAAGCCAAGGCAACACAATTTCTGAAAATGTTCAGGACTCTATCATAACTGAATCCAATAACAAAAGGGTTGAAAGGCCAAAGAACTTAAAAGTCTGGTTTTAAAATGACCAGTGATGTCAAGAAAATTAAAACAGACGAATAAGAAATCAATTTAAACTCAAGATGAAACTCCTTTGCTGTGAATAGCCAGAGAAACATATTTATCCTCAAAGGTTTACACAGGACAGAGTTTCAGACAGTTCTAACATAAACAATAATCTCGATCTTATATACTCTGCTAGGTTCATTTCCATCAAAGATCTATGTGTATAATACACACTCAACTAAAGGATAAAATTCTTCAAGACTTTTCCCTCTGCCTTCACAAAGACAAGCAAGTTCCTCTTTTTTTTTTTTTGTTTTAAAGATTTATTATGTATACAGAAGAGGGCACCAGATCTCATTACGGATGGTTATGAGCAACCGTGTGGTTGCTGGGAATTGAACTCAGGACCTCTGGAAGAACAGTCAGTGCTCTTAACCTCTGAGCCACCTCTCCAGCCTGCAAGTTCCTCAGGCTAATGACTACACCCTTGACATGGTGCACAACCCTGGTTGAGGCAGTGGGGTCAGTAGAGGTATGGCAGTTGCAGCTCCCAGCAGAACAAGTTACCACACTCACCTCCAATTCCTCACTGTCTTTGGGCTTTTCCTCAGAGGTCTGTTTAACAAAGTCAGGGATGAGAATTTCCAGTGTGGCTCGGGCTACAAAAAGAAAAAGTCTGAGGTAAGGGCTTGAGCCCAAAGGAAAACTAGGCATGCTGCCCAGCCAGCAGTGAGCTACGTATTGGCTCCCACACTCGTAGCCAGAGCAGCAACAGCACTTTAAAAGGTATAATTGGGAGAGGATAAAGAATAAGCGCATCCTGAAGAAGGGACAGTGAGATGGTAGAAGTTTCGTATACCAATTTTACCAAGGGAGGAACTTACACTTATGTTTTAATCAAATTGATATATATAAAAATTATATATATATAAATGGCTTGGAGAACCTGGACCCAAGGAGGCCTGACAGCAGACTGCTACAGACATCCAGAACACAACACATGGATAACAGCTACTATGAACAGGTAGATGGGCATATCTGAGGAACTCTGCAAGAAGCATGTATAAGGCAGAATGAGGGTGGCACCCACATGAACAGGCCACTACCTGTGAGAACAATGCCTCAGTCTGGTCCAGCACAGCACTGTTGGTAAGACACCCCAGCAAAGTAAGTACATAACAAAGATCAAGCAGTGCAGACGTCTAGAGAGAGTAGTTGGAATAGGTGGAGGAACAAAGCCCAGCACAGAGACAGGTGACCTTGTAAAGAATAGCTTAGCATGAGGATGTTTTCACTCCTCTTCCTGGCCCTATCTCAAAAGTTATCTGCTCAAAGTCTCAACAATTTGTTGAGCTGAAAAGTCTTTTTAGGCTGAATCTTTCTAAAATGGATAGCAGGAGCTAGAGCCTAGCTCAATGGTAGAGCACTTTGCCTAGCATGTCAAGACCTGGCTCAATCCCTAGCTCTGCATAATGAGTAAGTTAACAAAACAGGTATCAGTCATTCCTGGAGACAGAGGCAGAATATGCAAGCTAAGGGCAGCTGAACAGAGGACAGACTGTAACGTGATGCAAAACATTTCTTATTGTCCTCAGCATTGGCCACAAAAAAGAAGTAGCACAGAGGAACACTCTCTGATTCCTTAGAAGTAAAAAATCCTCCCCCTGCCCCCAAGACCCACTAAGACTGAGAAAACTAGTATGCCTCCTGTTCCATATAGAAACCAGTTCTGGAAGACAACATGCCCATAGGGTAACGTTCAAGAATGGCCCTGTATGTGCCAGGGCTAGAAGTATACCTAACACTAGGCTATAGTGTATCCACTGCTCAGAAAAGCCCAAATAACTCCAATGCTGAGCAAAATAGCCTGGTACAAAAATGCTGTCTATTCTTACATGGAGGCAGAAGGCAAAGATATGGTGCAGTGGGTCTTTTAAAAGAAAACACCATTATTCTTAGGATGAACATAGTGTGCAACAACCGTCTAGTCCCCAGTCTGAAGTCTGAAGGACTCAGGAAATAGTCTATATAAATATCAAAAACCCTTGTGATGGTGATAAGGTGACAATCTCTTTTTTTCTCTTAGCATGCCCACATTCTGCTGTTTAAAAGCAAACTTGCATGCCAGGTGGGGTGGTGCATGCTTTAATCCCAACACTCAGAGAAACCCTGTCTCAAAAAACCAAAAATAAAAAATAACAAAACAAACTTGCACATACCCCACATGGCCCAAGTAGAACACTGTATGCATAATAAATAAATCTTAAAAAAATAAAATAAAAATCTGAACCAGAAATGGGGGATGGGGTGGCTCACGCCTTTATCCCTGTGCTTGGGAGACAGAGGCAGATAGATGGATCTTTGTGAGTCCAAGGCCAGCCTTGTCTACAGAGCGAGTTCTAGGACAGCCAGGGCTACACAGAGAAAGCGTGTCTTCAAAAACAAACATACAAAACAGCTATGTTTTTGAGACATAACCTTGGCTATCCTGGAACCCACTCTGTAGACCAGACCAGCCTCAAACTCAAGAGAACTGACTGCCTCTGTATCCTGAATGCTGGGATGAAAGGTGTTAGCACATAACCCACTAGAATCTTATTTTAATTATGTGTATATGTGCNTGCACAAACCAGAGGCATTAGATATCCCTGTAGCTGGAATTACAGGTATTTCTAACTGCCCCATGTGGGTNCTGGGAATTGTGGTGATTTGACTAAGAATGGCTCCCATAATTTCCTGATTTTGAATGCTTGGTCCCTAGATGGTAGAACTGTTTGGGAAAGATTAGGAGACATGGCCTTGCTGAAGGATGCGTATCATGGGGGTGGGGTTTGAGGCTTCAAAAGCCCACATTATTNCTAGTTAGCTCTCTGCCTCATGCTTGCAAATCAGATAATAAATTCTCAGCTACTGCTCCAGGACATGCCTGCCCACCTGCTTCCATGTTCCCACAACGGTCATGAACTCTCCTTCTGAAACCACAAGTCCCAATTATATGCTTTATTCTAAGTTGCCTTGGTCCTGGTGCTTTGTCAGCAGTAGAAAAATAACTAAGACAGGAACCAAACTTGGTTCCACTAAGATAACAGTACATGCTCTTAACTATTGAGCCACCTTTCTAACTCATGACTGTCTTTTTACTTTCTTAGTTTAAATCATTTACAATAAGCATTTAATTATATTTTATCTTTGGTGGTGCAAGGGATTAGACCTACTCTCAAGCTGAGTTATAACCCTAGCCCTTAGTTTTCAGACAGTCTTGCTCAACAGCCAAGGCTAACCTGAAACTCAAAATGGTCCTGTAGCAGCTTCTCAAGTACTAGAATTACAGTCATGTACCTTTAATCCCAGCACTCGGGAGGCAGAGGCAGGTGAATCTCTGTGAGTTCAAGGCCAGCCTAGTCTACAGAGTTAGTTCCAGGATAGGCTCCAAAAGCTACACAGAGAAACTGTGT
>LZPO01099512.1:849721-864550 GCA_001675575.1 Neotoma lepida | reverse complement strand
TTTTTAAATAATTTTTTTTTATGTACATTGGTGACAGTATCAGGTCCCCTGGAACTGGAATTACAGACAGTAATAACCACTGAGCCATCTCTCCAGCCCTGGGCCTGCTCTTAAAAGCAGGGGAGAGACCTGTCTGGCATGTGAGCTATACATGCGAAGGTCCCCTTCTCAGATACAACCAGGAACTAGGAAGCACTGCATATGGTAGGAGTGAAAACTCAGGTAACAAGGAGGAAGAAAGCTCCTCAGAACACTTACCAACTGATTCATCCTTGCACACCTCAACTTTAGCCTTCACTTGTCCCAGGGCTCCAGGGGCTGCCTCAGCCCCTAGTGGGTCCTTCTCATCCAGGGACCCTGAGTCGCCACCCATGGAGTCCGGCTCTTCCAAAGGGAAATCCAACTCTGCAGATCGACCCAGGGGCTTGACAGGTGACACCTCCCCACTGGGCATGAGATCACAGCTTTGCTCTCGTTCCTCATTGTCCTTCATTTTCTTATAATGCAGACAGGGGATACTGCTTAGAGGAGGATCATGTTTCTGTAGATAGTGAAATCACAAAACAGGTTGTAACAGGAAAACTTTGAGTCTGTTTGACTTGCACTTCAACACATGGAAATAAGTACTGAGAACTGACAAGCCTAAAAACATGACAGATGACTCCCCTACCCGTATGCTTCCTGTTCCCAAGAAGTAGGGTCTGGACCAGGTGACCACTCGAGACTCTCTGTGTAGGTATACAGGGACTCCAGAGTTATGAAAAGTCATGATCCATCCGTCAGGCAATGGCTCTGTAGGTGGACGACCACGACCTGCACAGAACACAAAACATCCTGCAATCCCTTTATAAACACAAAATTGCTACACAATGTTTTCGTATGGGTCTTGCCAAGTTGCTATCTGCCTGATGGGCCCCAAATGCCACCCCTAGGATAGTAGAAGGTGAGAACTTCTACATGGATAACCAATGTACAAGCCCCAGACAGTCCCCACCCTTCCTTTTGCCTCCACACTTCGAGAACACTGGATACTGGATTTTTCCTACCTGCTCAGCCATGCTAACAGGAGTGAGTAAACTTTGCTAATAATCTGCAAATGTGCCAACCACTGTTCCTGGTAACCAGGCACATGTTATTAAATAACACTGCCTTACTACCATATGCCAAGCCCTGGGTTTGATTCCACAGCACCATCTTAAAAAAATAAAACAAGCTGAAGAGATGGCTCAACAGTTAAAAGCACTTGCTGCTTTTGAGAGGATCCAAGTTTGGTGCCCAGCACTCATATGGTGGTTCACACCATCTGCAACTCACAGCTCCAGGGGATCTGATGCCCTATTCTGGTCTCTACCGTGCACATACATATATGCAGGCAAACATTCACACATACAAGATTAAAATAAGAAGTCTCTAAAATAAAGAAAACTGGGCATGGTGGTACATACCTCTAATCCCAGCATTTGGGAGGCAAAAGTAGGTGGATCTCTGGGAGTTAGAGACCAGCCTACATAGTGAGTTGCAGGATAGCTACGGTTAGAGGCCCTGTCTCAAAAAAACAAAACAAAAACAAACAAAACAAAACCCCACGAAATATGTTGCTTTTAAGACATCGCTTCCAACTCTTTCTTTGCTTTACTGGCAGTTTTAAGGAAAGTACCAGACTTGTTTTCAACTTGCCTCTCTTCAATGACAAAACTAATACAAAGACTTAACTAAAATGTTCTTACAGGTATTAGGAGCGATCTGATACCTAGAAACTAAAGAATATGCACATAAATGAAACCTGAACACTAGACATGATTTTTCTTAATATTTTTTATTTTTTTATATGCATTGGAGTATTGCATGTGTGTGTGATGGTGTCGGATCCCCTGGAACTGGAACTACAGAGAGTTGTGAGCTGCCATGTGGGTCCTGGGAATTGAACCCAGGTCCTCTGGGAGAGCAACCAGTGATCTTAACCACTGAAACATCTCTCCAGCCCCTGGACATGATTTTTAAAAGGTGCTATTGACTCTGAGAAGGGCAGGAGNGACACTGGGCTAAGCTCTGACCCCAGGGCTCAACACCAGCCACCCTCAGAGTATGAAGCCAGAGGGAATCTTGCAAGTCAGATGTGCACCCATGGGTACTCCTTCCAGGAACTTGACCAAAGGGGAGCTGCTACACACAAACCTTGGGCTAATTCAAAAGAAGCAGCAAGAAGAATGTGGACTGGAGCACAATATAAGACAGGTTTATCCCAGCTACATATCTGTGACACCAGGCTGTCAAAGTCCACCAAGCTGTCTGAAGAGCTGCAAGTATGCTCCTGAGTTGATTCCTCCTAGGCAGGTAAACAAGCCAGAGCTACTGCTGCCTTGTGGGAAGCTCAAAGTGAGACTCCTGGAACCATGGGAAGAGCACAAAGCCAACCTTCCAGGAACACCAAGGTGAAGATCACCTGACCCATCCCTCTCAGAAGCTGTAGCCCAAAGTTCACCTGGTCTGAAATTGCTATCATGGTATCTCCACTGCTCAGCTACTACCATGTGCAGCAGTGTCTGGTACCTAGCCTTGCAGACCCTCTCATCTCCTCAGCAGCTCAAGGGGAACCTCTCCACCTTCTCCCCAGGGGTTATGGGGAGAAGGTGGAGAGGTTCCCCTTATACATGTATGTGCCTAAGCCCCACTCGCCTTTTAACCCCTCCCTCCAAACTGATCCTGGCATCCTTACCAGAATAATAGGTGCCACTAAGCCAAGTCCACACAGAAGCTCATGTAATTTGTCCTACACTTTCCCTGTACTGGCAACAGAGTCTGATTAATACAATCGTGGGTGTTCACCGGCTGCTCTCCCATTGCCACCAGATGCAGGTGTAAGTGCCACTCTGCACATCTCCCAAACACTTCTACTTCTATTCACAGAGTTCCAGCCCTGACCCACAGTGCCACGTGCCATGCTGCAGCCCAGAAGCCAACATTAGCCTCATTCTAGTGCTTTCCTGACTCACCTGCAACAGAACCAAAACTTGGATGCCAATTATAACCTCCCAACTCACCAAAAAACTACCTCTGACCTTGGCCTCCATATCTTCAGGCTATTATTGGTCTTTTAATATAGCACACACTAATGCACCCAATTCAAGGATCCTCTATAGCCTCTCTGTGGCTTCCATGGAATTTACCAAGATCTGAATTGGGGCTGTCGGTCTGAGTGAATACCTGTGTCCAATTTGTTTTCTCTTCACCTCCCATGACTATTCTATACTTAAACCTGTCTACCCAGACTGATGCCTGGCACCAGAGAACTCCCAAAACATTCTTGGGAAAAAAAACCCTCTGGGGCCTTGAATCATCAGGATTTGTGACCAGCTCACTCACTCTTGAGCACTGTTTTAATCTTGGTCATCATTGGCTGCACACTTGTCTCTCCATCAGATGGATGATCACTGTCTCCGCCATACTTTTCCTCCGTTCGCCTCTTCTTGGGAGCACAAAGACCTTCTTCTAGCAAAGCATCCACATCATTGTCAAAGTCATCCTGCAAAACACGGTGACCAGACACTACAGCCCTCCATGCTTCTGTACCAAGGACAAGTTTCCCATGTGTGAGGGAATACACAGAGAGACCCTCAATGAGGACTGGGTATGCCCTGATGGCATTTGATCATCTGAAAAGCAAACAGGATGAAATGACAAGGGAAGCCAACACCCCTGGTCCAGGAGCACACCCAGCCAAAGAGGCTTTTCAGCAGCACCTGCTGACTCAGATTGGAAAAAGATACGGCTCAATGTTAGCCAAACTTTCCACTAGAAACTTTAGAAATGTAAACTCCTTACAGTCTTCTCTTCTCCACATTAATGTTATTTGACCCNANACAGGGTTTTACTTTGATTTCCCTGATTTCAAAAGACAATGCCACTTCCAAACCTCTTTGGGTTTTGCTCAGAGCCCTCCAGAGAATGGGTCATCAACATACCTCATAGGAGAAATTCAAGGCCTCTTCATCCACTCTGTCTCTTTGAACGATTGCTTTAGCCGTGAACCCGCCTGTTCCTTCTTCATCTAGCTCCAAATTGTCAGTAAAATCTTCTAACTCATCGAGCACTGCGTACTCCACTCTCTTTTCCTGATCCAGCTCATTTTCCTCATCCTTCTTATCTGCACTCTCACCCCCTAGGCCTACCCCATTACCAACACTCCCGCCAAAGGGACAAGCATGCACGTCCCCGCTGACAGGACTAAGGAGCAGGCTACATTCAGCCCGAGTGCTGCGTTCTATTCCTGTGTACAGCACCTTCCTATCCTTACTCCTACAGCTCTCAGTAAAGCTCACGCTAATCTTTACATCCTTAAGCAACTTAAGGTCAGGGGAGAACTTCCGGACTGCGGGTGCGTGCCGGGCAGTGCGCGGGCTGTGGCCACTACAGTTCGGGTCTATGAGGAGGCGGCCCTTAGAGAAGGATCCTTTGGAGAGAAGAGAAGCTCCGTAGAAGTTGAATGGGTCCTCGGCAGGAGGTTCGGACTGTCCATCACCACCAGAGCCAACGTCCATTACCTCTGCATCACTGGACGTTTGCAGGGGAGGTGGTGGAGACTGTTCATGGGGCAGCACTTGGAAGGGGCAAGCTCGGTTCTCCATCATCGCTTCTCCTGCGGGCTCACGCGGGAGAGGAGAGGGACTCTCATATGTCTCCATATTATGAGCAGTTAAGACTATTTTAAAACACCAGAGTTTTAAACCACCTTACATAAATCTATACTGCTAACATGCACAAGTCCGTCGAAACCCGGTGGCGTCCTGCCCGCGCTGCACACACTGGCGGCTTAGTCAAGCTGGCCACATTGCTCTTTTCATTAATGTAGACAGCTTTTAGAACCACTGCCTCAATTATTGGAAATCACAATGCACTCAGCTTAAAAGATTGACGTCTAAGTGACTCTATCTTCATGCCAAAGTGACACCTTTCTTCTTCCACCTGCAAAGAAATTTAAAAATATTGTCACAAAATGACAGAAACCTTCCACTTCTCTGGTACCAAGTTAAAAGTCAAATGTTATCTATGATGAAGGGCTAAAATAACTGCCTTTGAGAAAGCCTTTTAGACATCAGAAGAAAAAAGAAACTTTGTTTTCTTCAGAATCTAAATTTTAAGCCCTAAATAAAATATTTTATCAACTATTCACTTTAATCCCCATTTCACAAAAATATAGTCTTAGAGCTCAAAAAGGATTAAGACTAAAATAAAAAACTAAACTGTCCCATAGCACTCCCATAACTCAGCATAGTAGATAACCAACCATGCAGCAGGAAGTCACCATTTCAGGAACACAGAGTGCATGGCCTCCTTCGGGCTATCAATCCACTCACCTTCAAGGGCTGGGTCAGTCAGAGGGTGAGCGAGACCCTCAGCTCAACTCTGTGGCACTAGAGACCTCAGAGATATGGCCAGGCACTCTGCTACCCAGGGACCCCCTCTCCTGGGCCCAAACAACGTGGCACGTGGACAGGACAATGATGCAGCGTGCTGAGGTCACCAGGAGTGGCAGCATAGAATCCATTCCCAGTAGAGGGAGGGTGTCTGTTGGGAAGGGAGCCAGCTAATATTGGGAGGTAGGCAGGGCAACACAGGAGAAAGCTAGAGTCAAGGCAGAAAGGGTCCAGGCTGAGGAGAGTGAGCTATCAAGAGGGAAGCAACTCTCCTTATAGAGAAGACTCACAGCTATACCAGGTGTAGGTGATTGCACCAGATGTTGGGACAGTTCTCCAAAACAAAGATGTAGAAGCAGCTCTGGAAACAATAAGAAAGTGTCACAGGAATTGTCTATGCTTGCAGACCCTATAGGGTGGAAACGAGAAAAAAGGAGGTGAAGAAAAAGGCTTCTCTGCAGACACACTCTGGTACCTAGGCAGAAGCCTAGAGAGAAGAATAGAGGGATACTGCAGGCAGCCCTGTCTCACAAGTACTCAGGCCACACAACTCTGGAGCCCTAAAGAAGTCTGGCGGAGACGACCACATGAACTGGGAGTAAAGCACCAAAACCACAAGAGGGAAATAGCAGAGAGGGAAGGATATAATTCTAGGAAGCTTTGCTACAGAGGATGTGTGAAGAGAGGGACAACACAACTGAGAAGGCAGATCAGAGCTAGCCACAAAACCCAGAGGTCCACAGAAAGAAAAGGCCATTGGCAGAAACACACACACACACACACACACACACACACACACACACACACACTGCCATATCATGCAGAAACATGCACATGCCATGCACACTGGTGCAGATGCAGATATACACACACATGCCCATGGGTGACAGTTTGGTTACAACTACACAACTCATATTTTTAAGACTCCAAAGAAGACAAGAGACAGAAGACATCATCTATATAAGCAGCTTACAATGAAGGGATTAAGTGGTGTGGTTATGCCTTGCTGAAGGTACAACCTAAAGGCCGGAGGCTTGTTTAGGTTAAATTAATCCATTTAAATATTCACTTACAGTATACTCTGAGAGGTGCTACCACTAACAAACAACAAGGACCCCATGGCCTGGACATAGCTTGCAGGTCAAACTATGCTATCACTTTATTTCCTATAACCTACGATAGCCTCACGGTTTTTAATTCAATGGGAATTTAACAAACTACCTCTATAAANGTATTCCTATCAAAGGTGCTTAGGAATGACTGAGAAGAGCAGCAATCATTAAGGAACCAGAAGGGAGACCAAAGGGACAAAGCTAGTTTCCTGGCAACCAAGGACCACTGCAGAGGACAGACAGGTCAGTACGCTTAGTTCTAACAGTAACCTCGAATAAGAACAGGACAGGGCCTGGTAGGTGTTCAGAGACCACAGGAAGTCAAATCTGTGCTTTCTATGATAGAATATGCTAATGGGAAGAAGACTCATGTAGGCAGGGGTTAGAGACAAAGAGTGGTACAGGATAAGGAAGCATGCTACATGTTAAAAATTAAGGAGCCAGTGTAGAACTACAAAATGAAAACAATAAATGAAGACATTAGTAAGTGTTAGAGGGGACAGGGGCTTTAAAGAGATACACAGCACAGGTAGGACCCTGAGGCCCTGGAAAGGGTAAGTACACATCTTGCAGGAGCAGGACAATTGTTTAGCTCTTGGGCTCAGTAGTGGACAGCCCTAGATAAGTTTTTGACTTTTCCCTCTGTAAGCTTACTCAATTCATTGATCAACTATTTGCTGAGTGCCTTCCATAAGGCACACATCACTTTATATGTGTTAAGCACAAGGCAGACAAAACACTTGCCCCACAGAGCTTACACATCGGTGGGGGAGANGAATAATAACAAGAAAATTATCTATGATGTCACATGCTGACAAATATTCTAGCTAAAACAAAGTAAGGGGAAAAAAATCTGGGAAGCAGGAAGCAGCTTCTAAAAGACTACACTAGGCTCTACAGCCAGTACCCACCTAAAGACGAAACAGATAGAGCCAGGTTAGCAAGGATAAAAGGGGGAGAGACATGGTATGGCCAAGCTAGGGTGGTATGTGAGGGGAAGTGACAGCAAGCCAGGTCAGCAAGTCTTCGTTTTTTATGTTTATCGTGAGAAACAGGATACTGCACAGAAGGGTAGCAATGGCAGCCAACCCTCACACAGGCCCTACTCTAAGGACTTTATGAACTCACCCAGCACTGTGACAGAAAAATTAAACAACTTGCTCAAGGTCACAAAGCTAGGAAGTGATACAGCTGCTCTGCCACCCAAACAAGCAGGCCTGAGTCTGTACTACCTCAGTTTTATAACATCTTGCAATTTAAAGAATTCCTTGTGTCCAGAAAAACTACTAGGGTGAGAGTGGGGATCAAATTAGAAAGGGGAAGAATTAAAAGGATCACCAGGTAGCTTGGACCAGGATTTTATAAGTTGCAGTTACTGGGAAAACGTCTGCTGTTGGAAACAAGTGGCAAGGCTTGCTGAGAATTGCATGAAGGCCTAAGAGAGGCACCAAGGTGACTTTAGACAGGCATAAGGATTGTTCCGGCATGGACTGTGACTAGACCTTGGCTTGGGTCAAACTACTTGGTGTCAAAGCAATCCCTGGCAAAGTGAAAAGAACAACTAGAAGCAGGAGGTTATCGATGAGAAAGGCGGCCAGCGTTGGAGATGGAGACTTGGAAGATGTCAAGGAAAGGTGACGTGAAAACTAGAAGAGATCACATGGAAGGGGAATGATGACAACAGAAGGCCAAAACTGGGCAAACCAGTCAAAATCATATATCCTACAAGGTAAAATTGCAACAACCACTGTGAAGTGCCTGCTCCCCTGGCCATGCAGAGCTCAAAGGGTAACCCTTCAGCCCTTCAGCCTCACTGTTCCTCAGCTGATTCAATCTGTGGATGCAGACCTTGCTCTGCCAATTGGACTGTGAGCAAGCAGCTGGCTACCCTGGACCCTTACACTGGTTACACAGGGCTTACCCAACACATCTGGACAACTCCTACTTTCTGGACTGGTGTGGAGATATAGCTGTGATGACAAATGCTACAGCTGCAGCCTCCTGCCCAACCCAAAGGCAGTATGACCTCATCAATTCCTTTGTCACCCGGCAAATCCTCTTATTCTGAACTTACAGGCCACACTCACTAGACCAGCCATTCACTCCCTTTGGTTAGTGGTGGCTTACAGTGGGTACTGAACCACTTTCAAGACTGGAAGTCCAGTTTGAGCCAGCAGATAGTGGGCCCCTTCTAGTCATTGGCTTCCATAAGTCAACAACCCTAGATAGGACATCTGTGCATCCAGCAACGAGGTACATGCAAGCATGCAAGATGGCAAATCAAACTCCTACCATGTAGCAACCCAAGTCCATTGGATGACACTACTTGACAGGTATCGCTGTCAACAGGTTGCCACTTCCCATTTATTCTATCACGTTCATTGTTACTGTAAAACCACATCCTGATAGGCTACATGACACCTCATCCACGGGCAATTTGGTGGAGACTTGGTTTCTCAGCTTTTCCAAACAGCCAAAACAGGCAGAGTTCAGGACGAGAGGCGCCCCTGCCCACACGTCTCCCGCCAGAAGGCGAGGCGATGGCTTCCGGCCCACCGGCCGAGGGGCTTCGTTACCAGGCCGACAGCACCCCACGTCCACGACGCCTGGGCTCCGGGCCCGGCCGCCGCTGCACAAAGGCCGCGACTCCGCGTGGCCCAGCCCGCCTCGCGCGCCGCGCCCCGCCCCGAGCCCCGGCCTGCGGCCTCGCCCGGGAAGGGGGGAGGAAGGGAAGGGCGCAGCCTCTCCAGGCCGCAGCGCCCGCCGCCCGCGGGGCGCCCCTCGCGCCCCGCACCTACCTGTGGCGCCCGCGACCTGCCCGAGCCGCCCGCAGCCCGACCACAGCCGGCCGACCCTCACCGCCCCGGCGCCGCCGCAACCCGCGAAGGCCCTCGCAAGCTCTCGACTCTTGAGACCCGCTGCCGCGCGGGCGAGCGGAGGGCGGGCCTTATCGGCGCGCGACCAATCCCGGCCCTCGCCCGCCGCGCATTGGGGGAGCCGGGAGCGGGCTGAGGAGGCCGCCAATCGGCGGCGCGAGCCGCGCGCGGCCCAATTGCGAGGCGCGACGGCGGACGCGTGGGCGGGACCAGCCGCAAGCCTTGAGGAGCTAACGGCTGTGGCCGGGAAGGGGCGGGGCGCGCGCAGGGCTGCGGCCGCGGGGAGCGCCGGGAGAGAGGCGCGCGGGGGCTGCCGGGAGTCGGGGAGCGCGGGAGTGCGAGGAACGCTGGGAGCATATGGAGAGCCGGTCTGTCTTGAGCGTGGCGCCACAGTCACTTTTGCGTTTGCTAATGACAACGGGTCTCCGACTCTGGGTCGTCCCCAGAAAGTCACCGTACAAGAAGCGCGATGCTGAGAGCAGGAAAGGAGTTTTACTTGTAGCATCACCATACCGAGAAGGATAAAGGTCTAACTAATTAAGAATCTGTTCGCTGTGCATCCTAGTATCCTCGGTGTCAAAAGGGAAGAGAAACAGAAGCCAGTTTGGGGATTCTGTAAGAGTGCTCCGGATCCTTTTGGTTCGGCATGAACCATAGATCGGCCTTGCAGAGCTGTGTCAGTGCCAAGGACCAATAAAGGGTGGTTTTGATCCTTAACCTAAGATGTTCGTCAAGTCGGCTCTGACACCCGAGGTAGGAGTATGTAAGACTTAGGAAAACTTTAGGACGGAAATGAAGTAGGTGGTCTCAGAAACAAAATAGAGTTAGCCAGGTCCGTTTCTGAGCACTCCAAATCCCTACTGTCAAGCCATTACCCCATTGCTATGGGCCAGGGACTAAGGTGGGGCTTAATTATAGTAACACTATCCAGAAACTTGAAAAGAATATAAAGAGGACAGCTCACCTTTAGGTTCTCATTCCCGTCAATAAATATAGAAAAAAAAATGACAGAAGACTGTCTTCTGTTGGGCAAACATTTGAGTAATTGCTGCTGGACATGAAAATCATGGGTGCTAAAAACGGCTAAAAAGTGATAAGTTGCTCTCGGTTCTAGAGACGAACCCAAGGTCTGTCTAACCCACACTGAGTTATTGTAAAAGCACTGAGCTATATCCCTCCTGTTTGGGAGACTGTTTGTGTATTTTAACACAGTTGTGAAGTTTCTCCCCAAGATTCTTAGCAATTGCAAATGGTAGACAGTAGCTTTACAATGGAAAGAAACTGGAAGACACCACTTTAAGAAACGCCACCAGCTGTAGGAGGCACGGAGGTTCTTGTGCTCACAGATAAGCACTAGAGGCACCTGGAATTAGTTAGTACACTGTGCTGTGACTTCAAGGGAAGGGAATGTTATGGCTGTTATTCGCTCAGAGCTGGGAGCAGATGTGCAGTCTAGCCTGGTGACTTTGTGCTGTACAGCAGAGACCACACCGGACCCTCCCCCAGACCCTTATTATAAGCTTATTTTTCTTACTCAATCTATAGAACCTATCTTTATGGAAGGTGTCACCTGTATGTTACAAAGAGTTTAGATGTAGTCACTTCCAGTCTTTATTAAGCTTACTTTGTTCCTCAAAGAGATTTATGTATGCTGTATTGTGCACACGGAATTGAGTTATCACTGTAAGTAAGTGTTGAAGCTCAGATGGAAAGGGATCCTGGAAATCAGGAGCCAAGGGATGTAGTAAAGTCACTGTGAGCGGAGCTTATAGCCCTGCTCCAGGGAAAGGGTTCCCCAATGCAAGTGTAATGACTCTGCTCCAGCAAGGGGAGGGTTTCCCCAGCGAAATTGTTACAGCTCTGCTTGGGTCCAGCAAAGTGTCTGCTCCACTAGGGGAAAGTTTCCCCAGCAAAAGCGTTACAGTTCTGCTCCACTGAAAGTTGTTACAGCAGGTCTCTGCTCCAGCGAAATTGTCACACAGCACAACAAAACTCACTGGTGATTTATTGGGAAGAAGAATCCAGGAGGGTGGCTGCCTCTAAGGTGAGAAGCAGCAACAAACTAAACAGAATAAGAACTTATATAGTGTTTTGTTGTTGTTGTTGTTGTTTATTTTTTGGGGAGGAGGGCCTTTCCAAGGTGGCTTGGGATCAGTTTTTGTAGCCTGATTCTGTGGCAAGCTCAGGGATTGGTGGAATTTCATGTCCTTGTCCCTGGTCTTGGGGTCAAGTCAGGGGCAGGGTGTATTTCCTTGGCCCTTTTTACCCTACAATCACCACAAAAGTTTTCACCAGACTCCTGAAGTTTGAACCAACACCATCTACTTAGTTGTGATGAACTGAACTACCTTTATCACTCTGCTGGCAATGGAGGTCTCAGAGACCTTCCCTGTTAAGTCTCAAACCCTGGAGAAATTGCTGAGGTGCCTATATATCAAAGCAGACCTGGCCACCAGGTTCTTCCAGCATCCCTCAGGCCCTACCTGCTGGCATAACCCACTCTCTACCCTGAACTCTCCAGCCCAGGGACTGGGCTGCCCTTCCCCCAGAGGTTCTTCCCTGTGTAATCCAGACATTTTGGTTACCTGCCCTTTGTACTTTTGGCCTCCTGGCTGCTGCACCTGGTTCTACTCTCTCCACTCTGTCCTCCTCTCCCCACATGGCCCAGCTCAGTCTGGTCATGTCCACTCTGGAATCTCCCAGATGTCCCTGTCTCTGCCTCTGGCTATGCTCTCCCTTTTATATATAATAAACTTTCTCCCCCACCATACTTGGAGCAATCATGTCCTTTCCTTTTTTTTTCATTTTTTCAAACCCCCCCAACCTGCAAGTCCAAATTTACCCTCTCAGTAGCTGCATTGAGACCAGCAAGATGGCTCAACAGGTAAAGGCACTTCCTGTCAGGCAGACAACCTGAGTTTGAGCCCCTAAACCCTTACAGGGAAGAAGTAAACAGACTCTCACAAGTTGTCCTTTGACCTCCACATGCGTGCCATGACACACTTGCCCCCTCCCTCCAGTATAACAAATGTAAAAAATACTATTTTTAAAAAAAAATATGTTGGGCTACCTCCCACAGGATCATATTTGCCCACATCTCAGGAGTAAGCACCTCTGAAACACAGTTGAATGGTCAAGGAAGAAGAAACAAAGGCAGAAATATCCCACCAAGTTTAAGACCAGCCTGGTCTACAAAGTGAGTGCCAGGCTATCCAAGACCATAATGAGACACACCCCCCACCTCATCAAAACAAACATTATTATACCANAACAGAAATGAAAGAGAAAAGCACTAGTCATTGTATATATTGAGGGTCTCCTGAAAAGCATGAAGTTTTATTTGTAGATATTTTTGGCCCAAAAGCTAAAGCCTGAATGAAGAAAGATCAGATAAACTCAGCATCAGGACCATTCAGTAAGATCAGCAGACTGGAAATGGGATCCTAGTTCAGAAAAGGAACATAGTGGGACATTTGATAAAATTCAGATTGTCCCAAGCTTTTTCTTTTGGGCCACCAACCAGCTCCCAAATCATGACTTGGAGACTTACTAGTTTTGAATGCTTGGCCTAAGCTTAGTTCTTTTCTTGCTAGCTCTTTTAACTTAAATTAACCTGTTTCTCAGTGATTGGGCAAAACCCAAATTTATTTTATGTAGCAGTCATTCTAGAGTCCTTCCTGTTAGGTAGCCTCCCTGGGTCTGTGGGTTGCAGAGTGATTGTCCTTTAGTTTATATCTAGTATCCACCTATTAGTGAGTACATACCATATTTGTCCTTCTGAGTCTGGGTTACCTCACTGAGGATGATATTTTCTAGTTCCATCCATTTGCCTGCAAATATCATATGGTCATTGTTTTTCTCTGCTGAGTAGTAGTCCATTGTGTATATGTACCACATTTTCTTAATNCATTCTTCAGTTGATGGGCATCTAGGTTGTTTCCAGGTTCTGGCTATTACAAATAATGCTGCTATGAACATGGATGAACATATATCTTTGCGATATGAATGAGCGTCACTGGGCATCATTTCTTTTAAAAAAATACTTCGGAGAACCTAGCAAATAGTGGACCCTGCTCTCATTTGACAGCAGTGAGCAATGGCGGGCTGCTACAATTTACTACTCCTTATTGCCTGGGACACAGTCTACATCACTCATATATATGGCTTGTCTGGATCCTAGAAGCATTTGAGAATTGATTGGGGGTTAATTCTTGTTTGGATTCAGTCATCCAACTACTTTTCCTTGTATTTATTATTTGCATATTCACCAGAAAAAATAAATAAACAGGAAAATAAGGGAGGGAGACTTATTTATAGAGCATAAAATTCAATGTATTCCCAGCACTTGGGGAGACTGCACAGGGGGACTTCAATTTCAAGGACAGTCTGGGCTAAAACATAGAGACCCTATTGTTGGAATTCCTGGCCACTCCCCCAGCTAAGTGACTTTACAGCGCATGTGCAAAGGGAATCCCGCCTCTTCCTCCCCCTCCTCCTCTCTCTTTCTCTCTCCACGTGCGGCCCCACGTGCTCTGTCTCTCTCTTTCTCTGTCTCTCTCTGTCTCTATCTCTCTCTCTTTCCCCCCTACTTTCTAATAAAGCTCTGATACTGGGGAAAAAAAATTAACCTGTTTCTCTTTATCTACATTTTTGTCTTGGGCTTTTTACCTTTTCTTTCTTGCTGTCTCTATGTCTAGCTGGCTGTCAGCTGCCTGGCTTCTTGCCCCAGGCATGTCCCTCATTCTCTCCTCCATCTTCTCTTGTTCTTCTTCCTCTTTCTTCTTTAACCTATATTTCTCCTCCTATTTTTTCTCTCTCCATACCAGCCCCACCTATCCTTTCTCCTGCCTAGCTATTGGCCATTCAGCTCTTTATTAGACCAATCGGGTACCTTAGGCAGGCAAGGTACATGTGAAACACATGCAACACATCTTTTCATAGTTAAACAAATGCAGCATAAACAAAAATAACACACCTTTACATAGTTAAAGTAATAGTCCCCATCATAAACAAATGTAACACATCTTTGCCTAGTTAAAGTAATATTCACAATATCAGATGAAGTCTGGTGATTAGATACCTGACATGCAACCTCTGAGAAAGGGTCATTCGGCCCAAAGAGCCTCCATTTGGCTGAACGTGATCCTTGTCTTAAGTTCATTTGCATTTTTCCTTGTAAATTCCTAACTTCATGGTTGAGGGTCACCACAGCACAAGGAACTAACTGTATTAAAGGGCTGCAGCGTTGGGAAGATTGAGAACCATTGTGCTAGAATCACCTAAGAAACAAGCCTCTGGCACACCTGTGAGGAATTATCTAGGTTAGGTTAGCTCCTGGCCATGTGTATCAGGGATAATCTTGACAGGGTAAATTGATGTTGAAGATCCACCCGAAAAGGCACAGCACCATTTAGTTTTTGGTTTTTT
>LZPO01099512.1:781880-814893 GCA_001675575.1 Neotoma lepida | reverse complement strand
GCCCAGGCTGGCCTCGAACTCACAGAGATCCGCCTGCCTCTGCCTCCCGAGTGCTGGGATTAAAGGCGTGCGCTACCACCGCCCAGCTAGGTTTGAGTCTTAAGGAGGCAGAGGATAACAGGTCAGGCAGGCTCTCCCGCAGCTGAGAACCCACTCTGCTCATCTTTGCAGGCCTTCAAGGTAGCAAACTCTGCCTTCCCTCCTGCCCTAGAACTGTGTGGCTGCCCCAGGGGGACTTGCTCACTTACGCCTCCTCATTGTTGAGTACATCTAGGAGATGGGTGACAAGGGTGTCCTTAGGGAGTGCCTCGCTCTGCTCCACCACTTCCATGAAGAGTTGTTTGCCAAAGCACAGCTTCCTCCAGGGCGTCTCCAGCAGGGCATTACTTAGCCCATAGGTTCCTGTAGGAAGAAGGTCAGCCTTGCCATGTGGAGGCCCCAGGTGGCTGGGGCAGGTGGCTTACAGTCAAGCATCCTGAACAAGCCACCAGTGGAAGCTGAATCTGATGTGGGTCCAGCTAAGGCCCTGGAAGATCACTCTGGCTCCTGGAGCCCCCAAGGCCAAGCTGTCAGTCTTAGTGTCACTAATTGTTCTTTTTGAAGCAGCTTGGAAGACCATTCTATAATGGTGCTGGGTGAGTGGGTAGTCATAAATATTGGAGTTGGACCTGACCTCACATCCTATGCAAAAAAACTCAAGGCCATCAAGATGGCTCAGTGGGTAAAGGCACCTGCCATCAAGCTTGATGACTAGAGTTCAAGCTCTGGGATCTACGTGGTAGAAGGAGAGAAGTACACCTGCCAAGTTGTCTTCCGACCTCCGCATGTAAGCTGAGGAATGGGCATGCAGGCAGGTACACACATGCACACACGCACAACAAATAAATGTTTGAGGCAAATTTACATGAGACCCAGTCTCCAAAAACCAAACCAAAACAAAAAAGGAGCAGCTTTAAGATCAAGTGTGGTGGCATGTATCTATAATCCTAGAAGTCAGGAGGCTGAGGCAGGATTGTGGCAGGTTTGAGGCCAGCCTACATAGCAAGGTTCAGGCCAGTCTTGGTTAGAGTGAGACTGTGTCCCAAAGCATGCACACACACAGACACACACACACACACACACACACATACATACATACACACACACACACACACACACACACACACACACAAACACACAAAGTAAATACATTTTAAAAAGAAAAAGCTTCATGACCTTACATTAAGCAATGATTTATTAGGTAAGACAATAAAAGCATAAGCAACAATATAAATGACACTTCATGTAAATTTAAAGTTATGCATTGCAAAAAAAAAAGTGCCAAAGAAGTTAACTAAAACACAAAATGGGAAAGGGTTTTTGCGAGTTAGATATCTGATGAGATTTGTAGATTATATAGAAAGAACAAAAATTTTAAATGGATAGACCACACCTGTAATTCCAGCATTCAGAGGTGGCAGTGGGAAGATCAGGAGTTTAATGTCATCCTTGGATATATACTGAGTTGGAGTCTGGCTAGCCTGGGATACATGAGTCCCCACCCCACCCCTACCCCCTCACCCCTGCCTAAAAAAAGAAAAGAGGTGGCAGGTAATGATGTCAAAGATAGAGAGCTTTGCCAGGTATGCCAGAGGCCATGGGCTTGATTCACCAGCATCTCAAGTTGGAGAGCGGGGAGACAGAGGGCTAGGATATAGCTCAGTGGTACAGTATGTACCAGCATGCTTAAGGGCCTGGGTTCCATCCCTACAACTCTCTCCCCCTAAAGATAGAGAACAGCAAGTCTTGGTGAGCGTTCAGGAAAACAGGAACCTTTATAAACCACTGGCAGAAATGTAAAATGTGCAAACAGTTTGGCAAACCATGTACAAGTTCCTCAAAAGGCTCTAAGTGGAGAGAGATGTATTGGGCCAATGAGATGGCTCGGGGGTAAAGGCATTTGAAAACATCAGGATATGTAAGCCAAATTAGAAGCCAGCTTCCTCCACCACATGGCTGAAATGTCCAGAATGCATAAACCCCAAGAAACAAGAGGTAAGTAGGAGCAGTTGCAGATGGGCCTGGGGTTTTTTGGTGGATGATAAAAAATTTTGGAATTACCTGGAGCTTCCTATGTAAACCAGGCTGGCTTTGAACTCACAGAAATCTGCTTGCCTCTACTTCTTAAGTGCTGGGATTAAAGGTGTGCATACCATGCCCAGCTCATCATTTGTTTTTTATTTTATTAATTTATTTGGTTTATCGAGATAGCATCTCACTATGTAACCCTTGCTGGCCTNAAACTCACTGTACAGACCAAGTTATCCTTGAACTCACAGAGATCTGCCTGCCTCTGCCTCCTAAGTACTGGGATTAAAGATGAGTGCCACCACTGCCCAGCTTCACATTTGATTATAAATGGAGTCCAGACTGACTTCAAACTATGATCCTTCTGCCTCAGCCTGCTGAGTACTGGGTTACAGATGTACACCACTCCCAGCTTATATGACATACCTTTCTTCCACTTGTCATGGAGTCTTGNCTGGCTTTGAATTTATGATTATCTTTTTGCCTTTACCTCTCTAGTGCTGGGATTATAGGCTTGTGCCTCCACAACTGGCTGTGTGATAGATTTTACATGCACAGCATGTGAGACTCATCTCAATAAAGGTTTGTTTTTTTGGGACAGGGCCCCATTCTGCAGCCCAGGCTAGCTTGGCACTCACAATATAATCACAGCTGGATTTGAACTCAGGGCAATTTTCCCGCTTAAAAGCGGGGGCCAAGGGTTTACTAAGAGTGTGTTTAGTAGGTGTGAGGGCCTGGATTCAATTCTCAACACTAGAAGAAAGGGGACACAGATTAATTAGGGGCATGCTCAGGGATAAATCATGATGTAGATGGAAAGAATTTCTACTATAAAGACCCAGCAGAAAATAAGCCCTAGTCGGGGAGTTTTCAGCTCTGAGAAGAGTAGGACTCATGCCCTTGCCTCCAGCTGCTCTCCCAGAGGCCTCTGGGCCACTGGGCTGGTATGAGGCCGAATGCTGGGACACAAATCCTCTTCAGTGAATCTGCAGACCCCAAGAAGCTGAAATGAAGGAGCTCTGAGGCAAACAGAGTAAATGCAAGACCTGGCAGGAGATGAACCCACATGACTCTGCCTAAACTCAGGATTTCAAGTCAGGCATCAACTGGTTCTTGGGAGTGCAACTGTCCTGGGCTTACACAGGAAGGGGAGGATTACGCCACCAAGGATAGCTAGGGTGACAAAGGTAGTGAGGAATGTGCAGGAGACCTAGTGGGAGTGACTAGAAGCCACGCTCTAGGTGTGAGCTGCCTATTCTAGGATCTCACCAGCCCATGGCATCCTGGCCTGGATATACCCCAGTAAGTGGGGGGGAGCTCTGGAGCCTTTTGGCCCACCTGGGGCTCAAACAGCCCCAGAAAATCATGAAAAGCTGAAGGCAGCTTTGGCGTGAACCAGTGTATATATGAGTTCTGTTATGAAGCAGGCCAGGACTACAGGCCTCATCATTATCCCTGGAGCTAACAGCACAGGCAGGACAGGGCTACTCAGCTATCTTGGGGGCTGCTCCCCACTTCCCTTGAGATCCCCCTGGAACACAACATTTTGGGCTACCAATGGTCCTCAATGGGAAGGAGTGACATGTGTCCTGCAACCTCATTTAGTAACCAGTGCCAGCTGCCTAAAAAAGACTCCATGATTTGGGGATGCAGAAACTGTATTATGAATGAAAAGTGTCACACAGAGGTGGGATATGGGTGCTGCCAAGGACAATGACTCTCTCCCTAGAGGTAGGGATACTTGGTATGGGCCAATGGCTCAGTTGTAGGGAACAGAGTCAATGTCCAAGGCCCACAGACCCAAGAGGAAGGAACCAAGAGGTTCCCAGCAGGGATTGTTTACAGGCTATGAATGAAGGAGAAGGCAGCTGGTGCCAGTTTAGTTTACCCTGTGCTGTGCTGGACCCATCTGTGCTGTTTCCCATGGGTCCTGCTCAGTCTTGGCACCAGACCTGGGACAAGATATAGACTTCCCTTCTTTCAAAGTGGCTTATAGGGCTATGTGAGTGTGTGTGTGAGTATGTGTTAGTGTGTGTGAGGGAGGGTGGGGGGAAAAGGGGAGGGAGGGAGGGAGGGAAGGAGGAAGGGAGGGAGAGAGAGTGTGTTAGCTCAGAGTGGAGGCAGGCAGCTGGTAGAAGAGGCTTCCAAGAAATCACAACACTCAAGGAAGAAAGGGACAGCAGGCCCAGCTGCAGAAACTACAGCCTGGGCATAGGTGTGGTGAGAGGAGGGCACTTAGGAGCTCTGGGGCAGGGGACATAGGACAAGTATGGACACTGGGTGTAGGAGGTATGCATATGAGAGGAGCTGAAGTGTGTAGTATGTATGTGTATCATCAAAGGGGTCTGGGGGAAGATCCTGGGTGGTGACCCCTGTGAGCTGCTAGCTGAGCTATGGGGGCCAGGGCAGGGGTCCAGAGCAGGTCAGCATCTCCCAGTGCAGGAAAAGCCCATGGGAGCACGTATACGGATGTGGACAGGTGCAGTCCTATACAGACTACATAAAGTACCAGGAGAGTAACACAACAACAGCCCGGTCTCTGAAAAGCACATGGTATTCCCAACATCACCAAAGCAGGCTCACCTGGTGACAAGACAACAGGCTCAGGCTCCCCCCGGTTTCCATAGTAGCAAACGACATCTCCTTTTGTTGTGCTGTGAATGGAAACCAAAGCCAGAGAAAGTTAGATGGGAGCCACAAGCACCCCTGTTTTCAGCATTCCCAGTGACCAGCACAAGGACAATGACCCATTTCAGCCCAGCTTGAGGCCTGGAAAACTGGGCCACACAGACACCAGGCCCTGTCCATTCTCACAGGTACACTCCTGGCTCACTACTGGAACCAGCAAGGAGGAAGCAGAATGTACAAGTTCCTCATACTTCTCTGAATGTTTCATGGCACAGACATGGACATGTTGTGGTAACTGCATCCCACCCCTAGCCCTTCTGGTGGGTCACAGCTGCTACCATATGGGTAATCTCTTAGTAGCTTCTAACAGGTAGCTACAGAGCAGGCTTCTGAACAAAGTGGCAAAGACTATATTCTCCTACTTTAGCATTTCACAGCTATTTACAAGGCTGTAACTGCTGAAAATGCCCTAGTTCCTCCACTCAGCTGGAACTCGGAAGTGACTGAAATACCTTTCAAAGGGACAATCACAGATGGGGGCAGCTTTGGTTACCAGGCATGACTTGCCCCCATACCCAGCAGTACTCTGTCTAGGTTCACATCCCTTTCACATTCTTCCTCACTCTAGTCCTTGCAACTTTCTAAGATGTTTAGCTAATAAATTCTGAACATTTTGTTTGTGGGAAAATATTTTTCTTTAATTTTTTTTTTTTTGCGTAAGGACCCATGGAAATGTCAGGGTCCCTGTCACTATTGCCATGGACCAGACAAAGTGTATGTGGGGTGTCCAGGGACAGCTATGACAAATCTCTCTCCATTGTAGGCCTTGGTTTCTTTCTCTCTAAGATTCATTGTTATTTTTGATTGTATGTGTATTGGTACCTGTGGAGGCCAGAGATATAGGCTCCCCAGGAGCTAGAGTTGCAGGAGCCATTTGACATAGATGCTGAACTCCAGTCCTCTGCAAACACTGTATGCACTCTTACCCACTGAGCTATCTCTCCGGCCCCATGTCTTGGTTGCTTGTTTTGAGACAAGGCCTCACTATAGTCCTAGCTGGTCTGCAACTTTTTATGTAGAACAGCTTGCCTTGAACCCACTGAGACCTGCCTGTCTCTGTGTCCCAAGTGCTGGGAGTAAAGGTGGGCAGCACCACGCCTAGCTTAGACCTTGGTTCATCAGTCCCTGACTGCTACTCTGCAGCCTCAGCGGTGTTATCAGCAGCCTGATTTGTGGGTTTGCTCTTTAGCTGAACTCTGACCCTGAAGGGTCTATAGTAAGGAAGGCTGCTCAGATCTCCAGAGGCCCAACTGCAGAAGCCACTGTGATTCTGGCTAGGGAAAGTGGAAGGCATTGTGTATCTGGCTAGGGAAAGTGGAAGGCACNGTGTATCTGCCCAGGGAACAGTGGAAGGCACTGTGTATCTGCCCAGGGAACAGTGGAAGGCACTGTGTATCTGCCAGGGAACAGCAGAAGGCACTGTGTATCTGCCCAGGGAACAGTGGAAGGCACTGTGTATCTGCCCAGGGAACAGTGGAAGGCACTGTGTTTCTGCCCAGGGAACAGCAGAAGCCAAAGTGTATCTGCCCAGGGAACAGCGGAAGCCACTGTGTATCTGCCCAGGGAACAGCNGTGTATCTGCCCAGGGAACAGCGGAAGCCACTGTGTATCTGCCCAGGGAACAGCAGCCTTGTTTCCACCAGTTTGACACAGCTACTGGCAACCATTCCGGCCTGCATCAGAGCCATGACTCTGGTCTCTTGGGGCTGGATCAGACACACATGAACTACTACTGAAAATGTACACACAGCTCCATGGAGAGAAGAGCAAGCACAGGTTTATGGCCTCCAGGAACCCCAAAGTGAGAAAGGAGGATGGCAGCATCTATCTTTCCAGCTCCCACTCCAGTCCTTCTTCCTGACCATTGCACCTCACTCAGCTTCCACATTGAGTTAATCTATCCACGTAGTCCTGGAATGACACAGGACACACCGTACTCAATGGATGTTCAAGACATGCTGGGCCTAGGGCTCACCTATGGACCTGCCCCTGTGGTAGGAGGCAGCTCAGAACAGACATCTGGCTTTAGGAGGACAGCAGGTTCCCTCAGGAGGAAACCCCCAGCTAATAGCATTCACTGACATNAGGGATTAAAGGGAGATAAGGATATTTAACTCACTGAAAGGCCAAGCATATCAAATTTGTGTTCTTCTAGCCACATCTCCAATATGAGAACCACCTGGGAGCTCAAGTGTCTAGTCAACACAGACTGATGCCAGCTGTTAGTAAGCATTCCCACAGGAGGTGATGGATGCCCAACTGGAGCCGCCCAAAGCAAGAGACCACTGCCAGCTCCCAACTGCAGTTCTGTCACTGCAGGGAGCCAGCAACCTCACACTGTCTCAAGAAGCCCTGAGCTCTATGTCCTATTCTCAGTCAGTGGGTCTGAGACAAGTTAGGCCCTAAGATGCTTGCCAAGCACCCCTCAAGTGAAGTCCTGGGAAAGACCCCAAGTTGACTGCGGCAGGGAGCTGTATACAGAAGTGCTGAAGACCTAGCCACCAAGGCAGACCCACCTCAGGTCAGCTGCTATAAGGTTAAAGCCGTTGTATAGGTGGCCCTCTGTAGAGACTTTCTTCAGGTAGGACAGGCTGTCCATGTCACTGGTCAGGAAGTGAGTCACAAGTTCACCTGTAGGCAGGGCACACACACAATGGCTAAGGCAGTAGCCATGAATTCCTGCCCCGGGGAAGACTGAAGTAGGGCCTCAGGGGAAGACACAAGAAAAGTGGTTAGTTCCACTGGGGCGCCAACATCTGGTGTCAGCCATACCTTGTTAACTGGGCTATTATGGAGAATCGTTTTAAAAATATTTTCTAGGGCTGGGTGGTGGCACACGCCTTTAATCCCAGCACTCAGGAGGCAGAGCCAGGTGGATCTCTGAGTTTGAGGTCAGCCTGGTCTACAGAGTGAGTTTCAGGAGAGCCAGATTACACAGAGAAACCCTGTCTTGAAATACAAAACTAACATATATATCCCTCCAGGTAGGAGACAGATCTCAATAGTAAAACCCTTGCTGAGCTTGCTCAATGCCCTGGGTTCAATCTCCACATGGTAGAATGAACGGATGAATAAAAGAAAATAAAGTTCACCTACTATATGCCTCTATGTGCAAATTCAGCATTAAGAAAGATAAAACTCATAGCTGGAGAGATGGCTCAGTGGTTAAGAGCCTTGGCTGCTCTTCCAGAGGTCCTCAGTTCAATTCCCAGCACCCACATGGCATCTTATAACCATCTATAATGGGATCCGATGTCCTCGTCTGGCATGCAGGCATACATGCAGACAGAGCACTCATACATATACAATACATAAATAAATAAATCTCTTAAAAAGTTAAAGAAAGATGAAACTCAACAGGCTGGGGACAATGACGCAGTTCAGGGAGTCCTTTCTCTTCTCCAGCTCTTCTTCCTGTCAGTTGTGTGAAGGGCACATGAAGGGCACTGGGCTCACCAGCAGAAGCCCTGGCAGGGTGCCTTCCTTCCTTACAGTACCAAGTGAGATCTGCCCACCTCCATTGCTCTGCCCGTCTTACTTGCCCTAGCTANGTCCCACCCAACCCTAGAGATCCCATACCTCTACCACGAGCATCTGGCTCTTGCCGGGGCTGCAGGTAGTTGGTGAGCGCCCCCAGCTTTCCACGTGTGCTGATGCCAAGCCATGTTCCTCCTGCCTTGCCTTCCTCCATGTCGAGCCCTACAGCAGATGACAGCATTACCACCAGCCAAGTTCCCGTGACAAGTCCCACTGGTACTCTCTGCCCAGTCCTTACGAGGCATGTTCCATAGCTCTGCTAGGACATACAGCTCCCCACAGGGTCCATGCTGCTGCCACCAGGTCCCACATTAGGTTGTATAGGCCCTATAAGCCACAGGAGAGGAGCTGGGAGGTATAGCCCAGATGTGAATATGTAAGAGAGAGACCCTAGACAACAGGAAGTGTTCTGGCCAGACTACTAGGTCACTGCACTCAAAGTCTGAGTAAAAAGAGTTATTAAGATGTCCTATGAGAAATTATGTTTATGAGTGTATGTGTAATCTAAATGTATTATTTACACACCTGTGTGTGCCAGTACATGTACCTGTGCCCAAATTACAGGGGGTTACAGGAAGACAACAGGTGTTTGCTCTACCACTCTCCACCTTAACCCTTATAACAACATCTCTCACTAAGCCTGGAATTAGGCTGGGGGCCAGCAAGCCTCAGTGGTTCTGTCTCTGCTTTCTACAGCTCTGGGTTAGAGACACACAGGCCCTGCTGGTGGGTGCTAGGATTTGAACTCAAATCCTCATGTTTGTGCAGCAAGTACTCTTATCTGAAGAGACATATCCCTAACCCTAAAATGTCATTTGTTTGAAAAAAAATCACTTATAACAGAAAAAGAAATATAAAACATAAACAGGAAAGAAAACAAAACTCTATGGTAAGGAGCAGCGTCACATACAGAAAGCCCAGACAAAGCCAAGGCGACCCACTAGAACTACAGGTGAGCAGTGTACAGGTGAGTGAGTAGTCTACAGGTGAGTGAGTAGTCTACAGGTGAGCAGTGTACAGGTGAGCAGTGTACAGGTGAGCAGTGTACAGGTGAGTGAGTAGTCTACAGGTAAGTGAGTAGTCTACAGGTGAGCAGTGTACAGGTGAGCAGTGTACAGGTGAGCAGTGTACAGGTGAGCAGTGTACAGGTGAGCAGTCTACAGGTGAGTAGTCTACAGGTGAGTAGTCTATATTTCAAGTTAAGGTCTAATGTAGCTCAGGCTGGCCTTGAATTCACTAAGTAGTTAAGGCTAGCCTTGAACACCTGATTCTGCTGCCTCAACCTCCGTGCTGAGATTACAGGCATGTACCACCTGTGCCTGGTTTATGCTATACACACTAGGCGAGCACTCTACCAACTGAGCCTCTCCCTAGCCCTACTTTGTTAAGTCAGAGTCTCACAATACAGCCCAGAAGGCCTTGACTGGGACCCATGGTGACACCCCCACCTCAGATCCAAAAGTTTTGGGATTACAGGGCTGGCAACATCACCATGCCTGGCTTAGAAAATGAAAATTTAAATATACCACTGAAAACAGTATTGAAAACACTTAGAGCCCTAAACTGTTGGGCTCAAAAGATCAGGTGTGACTACTGTGCTCAGCTCAAAAGAACAGTAACAGAGACTGGTACTAGCACCCACACACACAGATCAGTGCGACATGCACAGATCAGTGTGACACAAAGGCAACATGTATGTACAACTGATTTCAATAAACAATACTGCAATGACTAGGAGGATAAATCTCAGCCCTTACCTCATACCAGGCACAAAGACGGATTTCAGAGCTGGGGGACAGTTATTAACGTGCTTGCCTTGCAGGTATGAGGACCTGTTTGATTTCCAGAACTCTGCAAGATTCAGGATGAGGTGGTGCAGGCAGAGAAAGGTTTATCATGGGAGACTGTGCTGGGCCAGTCTGGACTAATGAGTGAGCTTCACGACAATGAGACTTTGTTTGAAAGGAGGTGGCTAGTGTTCCTGAAGTTGTCCTCTGGCCCCATGCACACATGTGCACACACATATACATGAACTCACACATACACACAATAAAAACTAATTTGAGACAAGAGTCAGACTGCCAGCTTAGAGGCTTTAGTTCTAAATGAAAATGGTATGGCTAGGGAGAGGAGCAGGCTTCCTGAACAAGACAAAGAAGAAGAAGCCATAAAAACTAATTTGTTAAAATGAAGTGTTCTGATCACCAAAAGATATTAAGGAAGTCAGTTGGCATCCCATTTACCCAATGAGAGACTCATATCCAGAATGCATACAGAAACCTACAAATCAACAACTGGAAAACAAATGAGCTTTCACTNTGTGGNCAAGCAACAGAGAACAGATTTACTCTCCCACATAAAGCCACCAAAAAAATAAAACCTATGAAAAAAACATGGGCTTTAAGGAGGATTTGAGTAGGTGTGGTAGTGTACACCTGTAATCCCAGCTGTCAGAAGGCAGAGGCAGCAAGCTTCAGGCCAGTCAGAAACACACGAGATCCTGTCTCCTCTCATCAAAAGCAAAACAAAACAAAATACAGGATAGGGATATGGCTCAGTGGTAGAACATTTGCCTGTCTAGCATGTATAGGACCCCAGGGTTGATCCTCAGCACCGTAAAACAGCAAACTAAAAGCAGATGGGCTGGCAAGATGGTCAGTGGGTAAAGGGCAAGCCTGATGTTTGACCCCCATAATCCACATGGCAGATTGTGAGAGTGTACACATGTACACACACACACACACACACACACACACACACACACACACACACACACACACACACACACACACAAAGAGAGAGAGAGAGATAAACAAATGAATAAACAAACAAACAAATAAATGTCACTTAAAAGAGATAAAGGGTCTGGGAGACAAGAAACAAATGAGATGAGCCCATGAGCCTCATTAGAGAGTCCCTAGGACCTAGCAGACACTGTGATCTTGAGGACAGAGCTAAAGATCCAGGGAGACTAAGGTGGCCAGAGTTCATGGAACAAAAGAGCAGAGGCCAGAGCTGTTCCCAGTGACTGGCTGACTGTGTGCAGGAGGGAAAGAACCACACAGAAGGACCACAGTAAACAGTGCTCACTGAGGGCAGCGAGTGCTGTCTGCTCCCAGAAGCCAGATGAGAAAACCTATTAACTCCTGGGGTTCTGGGTTCAGGAGTCAAAATACTTAGCTGAAACGGGACTAGAGCCTCACCCACCTAACAGGCCTTAAAGCAAAGATCAAATTGTTTCTTGATAATTGGCCTGCATTTAGAAAAAGCTTACTGATTTCTACGAATACAAAAAATACCCAGTACAAGCCTTTGCTGTGAGGCAAGGGGTGTAGGTAGGAACATGAACACAGATATGAAAACATACATAGATATACACACACAAGGACAATGCTCCAAAGACCAAGCAATGTGGTCCCTTCTCACAGGCTGACCCTGTCTTCCAGGACCCCATAGCATGTGAAGACACATGGGGCATACGGAGTGGTCAGTTCTAAGGGCTGCCTGAATCCCCAAAGCCATTCATGCCTGCTTGTGTATTCAGCATTTGCATGTGGAAGCAGGGTCATTACTAGCCTTAGTCGGTGGGTGCCATCTCACCCAACTAGTGGAGCACAGTAGACAGCTGCTCACCAGGTGTGAAGAGACACTTACCACTNAGGATCTCATTGTTGTTNCCCCAGAAGTCTGCCAACTTGGATGGTCTGTGGTAGGATTCATCTCTGTTGGCTGCCAAGATGAGCCTGGGAGAGGAAAGTTCAAGGGAAGCTGGGGATTGAAATGCATGCGTCCCTCATGNAGCTGCACCTCCAGCCTCTCCGGTCTAACAGTAAATTTACAGCAGCAGCAACATAAACAAGAAACCTCCATTCTTTGCCATATATCCACAGGTGCTCTAGGCAGCTCCTGGGAAAGTACATTCAGAGCCCCTGCTCAGGAGACAGGCACTAGGAAGAGGTGTAAGTATGAGACAGGATGAAAAGGAAACTAAGAAGACATGGGAATGGAAAGGGTTGAAGTATCTCTAGTACAATTAATACTTACTGTTACGATTGCCTACATAGGACAGGTACATGAGATGGTTCAGTGGTTAAGAGCATGGACTGCTCTTCCAGAGGACTGGAGTTTGATTCCCAGAACCCACATCAGGAAGCTCACAATTGCCTGTAACTGCAGCTCCAGGGGATCCCACATACCTGTTATCTGTGGGCACTTGTACTTATGTGCACATATCCATAAAAATATAAATAATTTAAAGTAATAAAATAAATGTTTTAAAAAATAGACATTAAAAAGACACAATATTCTTTTTATATAGTTTTTTTTTCAAATAAGTGTTAAAATAGCAATGAGCCATGGGTAAGGCCTGATCATTTATGTCCTTGAGCATGGCCTTATTACCTTCCCTAGCTACAAGTCTGAAGTTTGCTGAGAATCTCAAACAAGACTGAAATCTGTTCAAGTAAAAGCATCTTCTGTTACCCATGTGACCTTTATCTTATCAGCCACTCTATCCTTGAAGTTCCTTCACAACCCTTTTGAGACCTACCTTCAGGAGGTACAGAATCACACACACACCTTTGAGAGCTACCTTCAGGAGGTACAGAATCACACACACACCTTTGAGATATGCCTTCACAAGGCACAGTATCCTACTGTAACCTTTGAGATGTGCTTTTAGAAGGCAACAGAATCATACTGCAAATGCTGAGGCATGTCTGGAGAAGCCTATACCTTTGCTCTGGGAGTGTCTTGATACCCAAGTGTCTCTACTAACCTCTGTGCCAAAATCTATGTTAAAATCTCTTCTCAATAAACTCCAACTCTGCTTCACGTTGACTCACCCTGGGCGTGATGGTACACAACTTCAGTCCCAGCACTAGACAGGCAGAGGCAGAGGCAGAGGCAGAGGCAGGCAGATCTCTATGAGTTCTAGGCCAACCAGGGTTATACAATGAAACCTCCATTTAAAAAAAAAAAGAATCACAACCACGCTTTACTACATTACCCGAGTGGACATCTCTCAGGCTGCTACAGGAGGCAGTGTGGAAGCATGCAGCTGTATCTCTGGCCTCTGCCTGATGGCCACTGACAGGTTTTCATGGCTCATCTTGAGGAGACAGATCTACCAGGTCTTGTGGGACAGTCTCATTCCATGCCATACTCCAAAAGGATCAGGGCAGTAAGGATTCTTCATGAGATTACCAGGCACACACAGGAGCCAAGCTAGAGGACGGGTCATTTTCCTCCTTCCACCCATCTGCCCTGCCCACTGCAAACACTGAAGCAGATCTAGAACGTGAGCTCCCATCAAAGGGAGCTTGAGGACACACTGGACATCAGTAGCTCCATCCTGTTTATGGAAGGAGAGTGGAAATAGCCCTTGAGCCCTCTGGGTCTCCTGGGGAAGCCTCACCACTTCCAGACTGCCCTACTCCCTTGTCCCTAATTCTCATTTACAGCACAGAGTCACCTAGAGTAGGGAGAGGTTGTCCTTGAGATAGACTGTGGTGGTTTGAATGAAAATGGCCCCTTATGATGGGAATGTCTTTCTAAAAATGTGTTGCTCTGATTGGTTGATAAATAAAGCTGTTTGGCCAATGGTGAGGCAGAATGAGGTTAGGCGGGACATTCGAACTAGGGGAAGAGAAGAAGAAAACAGAGCGGGGGCAGACGCCATTCCGCCATCTACAAAGCAGCATGTAACAGCACACAGGTAAAGCCACGTGGAACATGTGGCGACATAGATTTATAAAATGGGTTAATTTAAGATGTAAGAGCTAGCTAGCGAGAAGCCTGCCAGGGCCATAGTTTAAAAATGATATAAGCCTCTGTATGTTTATTTGGGTCTAAGCGCCGTGGGAGCCGGGCGGGACAGAGACTGAGACTGGACAAACTTTCGTCTACACCCTTAGGCTCATGCAGTGGCACTATTAGGAGGTGTGGCCTTGTTGGAGGAGGTAGGTCACTGGGGGTGGGCTTTGAAGTTTCAGATACTGAAGTCAGGCCCAGTGGCTCATTCCCTCTTCCTGCTGCCTACAGATTGGGATGAAAGGTTGGGAGTGGCCACCAGGGTTCTAGTCCAACCAGTCAGGCCTTCGATCCGGGCAGTGGCATTCTTGTCCAAACAACTGGACCCCACTGTCTGTAGATGGCAGCCATGCTTGAGAGCCCTAGCAGCAGCAGCAGCTGAACTCAGGAGGCAGGCTCTCAAAATCACTGTTCCAGCCAATTATGGTATACTCCACCCACCGCCTCTCAGACCTTCTAAGCCATTCCTCTCTTTCCTTCCTTGGGCCCTCACGAGTCCAAGTCTTTCACTTACTGTTTCTAGAAAACCCTCAAATTACTTTGGCCTCCAGTCCTGCCTTAAACCCTGCAACCCTCCTTCCTGTCCCCTCCCTTTCGGGTACCTCCTCTCACTTCTGTCCAGAGGCTGTGGAGGCCTTACACTCACCCTGGCCTGGTCTCCTAGACCAACCACTTACAAACTCCCAACTCTCCCTGTTGTTGATGGAAGTTCTCTTATAGACAGGTCAGGAAACCGCCAGGCAGCATATGCAGTGGTCACTTCCACTAAAACAAGTGAAGCGATTCGCCTGCCTGTGGGAACCTCTTCACAAAAGGCTGAATTGATCGCCTTGACTAGAGCACTCCAGATAGGCAAGGGTCAATGGAGTGACATCTATACTGACTCAAATATGCCTTTTTAATAGCCCATACCCATTATGTCCTGTGGAGGGAAAGGGGCTTCCTCACTACCAAGGGCACTCCCATAGTTAATGGACCCCTTATAGCCAAGCTCTTAGAGGCCCTCCAGCTCCATGCAAAGGTAGCCATAATTCACTGCAGGGAGCACCAGTCCTCCAAGGACCCAGTGGCCTTAGGCAATGCCAAGGCTGACTCAGTAGCCCGGAGACTGGCCTCCAGCTCCTCTGGATCAACAGAACATATTTTGTTTCTGACACCTTCCTATCAGCCCTGTTATCAATCAGAAGAGAGGGACGAGCTCCTGAAAAAGGGGCCACACAGACAAAGGATGGAGGGTTCTACTTAAATAACCGCCTCATCATTCCTCAGGACCAGGCACTGTCTATCATTTCAGACATCCACCAGACCTTACACAGAGGCCCCAAAGCTTTGTTCCACTTCTTAGAGCCCCTCTTTGACCCCACGCATCTTCCAGCTCATATTTCATAGGTCCATTCCTCCTGCCAGACATGTTCCAAGGCCAATCCACAGGGAGCTCTGCAGATACATCAGCCTCTACACCAGCTTCGAGGACACCAACCAGGCGAGGACTGGCAGGTGGATTTCACTCATGTGCCCACACATAAAAAACTCCGTTACCTCCTAACTATGGTTGACACCTTTTCAGGATGGATAGAAGCTTTCCCAGTCTCCAGGGAAACAGTAGACATGGTGGCCCAAATACTCCTGGAACACATTATTCCTAGATTTGGCCTGCCACAGACCATACAAACAGACAACGGGACAGTCTTCACTTCCAGGGTCATGGAGCTCGTGTCAGATGCTCTCAACATCTCCTGGAAGCTCCACATTCCGTATCGTCCACAATCCTCGGGAAAGGTTCAGAAGGCCAATGGACTCATCAAACAACAGCTCACCAAGCTCTCCATTGAACTCAGGTTATCTTGGCCCTCTCTTCTCCCCATTGCCCTTACCCACCTCGGGGCCACCCCACACTCTCCTGCAGGTTTGAGCCCTTTTGAACTCCTTTATGGAAGGCCCTTCCTCCTCAATCACCACCTCCCAGCCCGAACTCACCCACTGGCCAGGTACCTCCCCTATCTCTCTCTTCTGAGGTCCCTTCTCCATTCACATGCTGACAGCTATCTCCCTGCCCCAACACCAACAGACCCAACTGCTTCTGAGCCTGCCACACTCTCCCTAGGGGACAGAGTACTCCTCAAACAGCTAGCTCCTAAATCTCTTGAGCCCCAATGGACAGGGCCTTATACTGTAATCCTCACCACCCCCTCGGCTGCCAAGCTCCTGGGACATCCATGCTGGTACCATCTCTCCAGGCTCAAGCGAGCACCTATTCAGGATACATGGTCTATCCAGCAGTTGGGACCCTCCACCCTCCGGTTTTCCAAGATGTCCCAATGAAGGGCCTATCTGCTCTTCTGCACTGTGCATTCATCTTTGCAGTACAACTATGTTAGCAGATGTTAATAATCTATTTTTTCCTAGAAATTTGCCTTCTCTGCTTCCACAAGAAACTGATGTTCAAGATGACAATTAACCAGATGCTCCACCACTCACACCTCCTGTTGAATGTGAGCCACCAACTTCCGACTCTTCAGCTTTCCCACATCGTCCCATACCTGCAGGAACTAGCCAGACTTGAACCGGTATCCCTATACCCAAAGAGTCTGGAATGTTTGGTGGGAGCTCCACCTCAGCCCCTGGCGTCCCGCTCCGCTCTGGACGGACAGTTCCCAGCCGCCACACAATGTCCACTGACTGGCAGCGCTGATCTCTACCCAGGGGTCCACTTCCTGATGCAGCCACCAGGCCGCACTCCAGCCCAGTGCTCTATTGCCGGCCCTGCTTCGAGCTGCCTGGACTTCTGGCCCATGTGTGGCCCGTGCGGCAGCCTGGCACTGGGCTGCACACTGCTGAACTTGCCCTTTCAAAGCCTGCCAAACACGGCTCCTCCCCAGAAAGGCCAAGACCACTCCCTTGGCTTATTTAAGNGGCATCCCGGAAACAGATGTGTGGTTCCTCCGGTCTTTCGTCCTGGTCTCTCTGAGGGGCTGGGGAATCACCCAGGAATGTTTGCCCCTTAAACCTGGCCTTTCCCTAATTTGGTCTAATTAGGATTGCTGCATCGGCGGAGAGGCTTACTCAGAATGTAAGAAACTTATCAGACTTCTCAGCTCCTTCTCCAATAGTACACCACCTCTGCTTGCACGCTGCCATGCTTCCCACCAGGATGATAATGGACTAAACCTCTGAACTATAAGCCAGCCTGGTTAAATGCTTTCCTTTTTAAGAGCTGCCGTGGTGTCTCTTCACAGCAATAGGATCCTAACTAAGACACAGATACCCACAGAACAATTCTCTGCACCTTCAACAGGCAAGCTCCAATGAGCCCATGTCTCCCCATCTCTGTTCTGCCCCTTTTGGGGTAGAGTTGTCTTCCGCCTTGGCAGCAATGCCAGCATTCCCAAGGCCACAGTTTTCATTGAGCCCAGCCCACACAGTGGCCAGGAGGAAAAAAATCCTAGCTCCTGAGGCACAAGTTGCAGTGATGACACAGGAACTGGGCTGGGAGCCCCCAATCTTCCAGAAGTGGGGTCAGCTTCCACCTGGTCCTGCTCCTGAAAATGAGTTGAGGACAGTGGAGCCAGGAAGCCCCTACTATGGAGTATTCCTTTACACTGTGTGAATATATGTCACTATGACTGGTTTAATAAAGAAGCTGACTGGACAACAGCTGAACAGAATAAGGTTAGGCAGGAGAACCAGACTAGGAGAATGCTGGGATGAAAAGAGGCAGAGTCTGGAGTTGCCAGCCAGATGCATAGGGAGCAGGACATGAATGTGCCATGCTAACAAAGGTACCACCATGTGGCAGAGCATAAATAAGGCATATGGGTTAACTTAAAATGTAAAAGCTAGTTAATATTAAGTTTCCCTGTCGGTTATTCAGGAGCTGGTGGGATAGAAACTTCCGTCCACAAATGGTGTTCCAACGTGGCACAACTACATCCACGTAAAACCTGAGAGAGCTTGGAAAAGAATTCTAAACACACAAAAAAGAAAGTAAAACACATCTTCTTGATAATCACCTTTTCTACAATGGACTCTTGTTTGCTGGCAGTGAGCAGAGGTTTGGCTCCTTTAAGAGACAGCTTCCTGGCTCAGTGCTAGAAGCAAAAACCAAGGGAGGCTCTTTTCAGAGGCCCTGCTACCAAACATTTAAATGGGGTTTATGAGCAGTGGGGGGTACCATACTCAGTGGCAGTGTCAACCCCAAACTTCCCAGAGTTGGGGCAGTAAACATGGCTCCCAGCTGGCAGTAAACATACCTCTGCCATGAGACTAGACTCTCAGGGAACCAAGGGGGAGGAACCAGCCACCAGCACGTCATGATCTAAGTTACACAGCAGTTTACATTTTGCTCATGCAGACAAAAAAGGTCACAGATGCTCAGTAAAGGACAGATTCAGATGAAAAAAGTCTCTAAGCAGGTTATAGTTTGTTAAAAATTATACATAGGCTTGGGAGAGAAAAGCGAAGGTATAGACAGTCATAAAAAAGAAATACATCATTTTGAAATGATAAAGTCCTGCCAGGCAGTGGTGGCGCACACCTTTAACCCAGCACTTGGGAGGCAGAGGCAAGCAGATCTCTGTAAGTTCAAGGCTAGCCTGGTCTACAGAGTGAGTTCCAGGACAGGCTCCAAAGCTACACAGAGAAAAAAACAAACAAAATAATGAACAAAATAAAAAAGTAACACATCTTTTGACCTTAAAATTTAGGTCAAAAGATGTGTTACTTTGGGGGAGAGATTATGTTTTTATTTTCACAGGAAATGAGAGGCTGTGGATTCATTCTGGGTTAAAGAAAATCAACGACGATCAATGACGATCCCCTGAAATCCTGACTACAGACATAAAGAAATAAACCTAGAAGAACTACAAGATACATGATGTATATTTTACCTGCTCAAACACATAACAAAAAATCATCTTTGGCTGACTCGTGTACAATGCACAGTCTATACTTGTGTTAATGCAGATATGTATGTTACCTTTAAAAGTTTGTATTTTCAGAGCAAGGGGACCAGACACAGATGGCCCAGGTGTTCCAGCATCCAGAGCAGCTTCCAGACTGGCGAATGAGTGAGCCAGCCTTACAGAATACTACAATCAAGACAACATTATACTAAATTTTCCCAGGTTCCCCCAAAGATTACCAACGCCCCCAAACAACAAGAAGTAGTCTAGAGAACTATGTCCATATTCCTAAAATATGGGTTATGGATGTTTATTATCATTTAAGGGGAGTTGGTTACAAGTTGTTATTAGTGATACTAAAAAAAAGCTAAATAAAAGAGTTAAATTCAAAGTTCTCTTTCTAAAGGAAAAAAAAGGGGGGATATGGTATAAAAAGGATAGGATAAAAAGATAGATTATTGAATCAATTTCAAACTAAAAAAGCAACTACTACTCTTAAATAATTTACATTGGTATGGATTTTTGTATGTTGATACAAATTTAAGGGTATTCTTGTTACACTGTGCATATGTTTCTATTTCTGTTTAAGATATTTTTGTACATTGTTACAAATTTGAGGTTATTGTCCTTATCTATACATCTGTTTCTATTTTTGCTTAAGGTAATACCTATACAGCTTGTTTAATCATGCAATGTGAAGTTTTAGTCCTTAAAAGCTATTTAGGATAATAAAAGGCTAATAGTCACCCATAACTATCAAACTTATAGTCATGTTAGTTAGGTTTTCTAGGTATACAGAGGTATATTTCAGATAGNTAGGCAATCTTCAAACACTTCAAAGGCCTACAGAATATGGCATTTAATATGTTTAATAACCTAAGGCTTTGCATGACAGTGAGACATGTCTGCTCTTGGCAGCACCAATGTACTCCAGAGATGATGGGCATCGAAGAAACTCCATATGGAGTTTGCTTTCTTTATGGCAAAAGCTAGCCATGTGGGCAAAAAAACCTGGCCTTGCCTCAACTGCTGACAGTTACTGTCCAAACTGAACCAACAGGACACAAGAAAGGCAACTGCCAAACTACACCAAGACAAGGTAGGACAGTCCTTCAAAATTCCCTGCTTCACAGGAAAGTCTGTCAGATATGCTAGGCCTGTAGGCCAAAGATGGATGCCCCAATGTTGCAGAGAAACTTTGGGTGACTGTCCAGGCAGCCTGATGTCCCTGTCATTAGGTAACATTTCTCCTGGGGTCTTTAATGGAGTTGAAGACTAGATAGGTATAATTATAGTTTTCCTTAATTATGATAAAAGAGTAAATTAGATGTAAAACTTCAGACTCACCAAGATAAGATAGATAAAAAAGTATTTTCTCTAATTTTGCCAAATACAAATGGACTGGATATTTAACTAATTCTTACTTGATAACTGTTTTTGTTGTATATAATTTTACTATGTTAAAGTTAAAAACCTTCCTTTTTTATTTAGACAAAAGGAGGTAAATGCTGTGGAGTATTCCTTTACACTGTGTGAATATATTTACTATGATTGGTTTAATAAAGAAGCTGACTGGATAATAGCTGAACAGAATAAGGTTAGGCAGGAGAGCCAGACTAGGAGGATGCTGGGATGAAAAGGGGCAGAGCCTGGAGTTGCCAGCCAGACACAGAGGGAGCAGGATATGAATCTGCCATGCTAATAAAGTTGGTGGATGGGACAGAAACTTCCACCTAAGAGCCCCTGCTGGTAGTCTGTGCTCTTAGTAAGCTCTGTGCCCAGAACCAGGCAGGGACTGCTGGCCCCAGGAACTGATTCTTACATAACTCTAGTAAAGGCAACGTGAAACAAATAAATAAAAGGGGAAAGAAAGGAAGAAAAGCTGACTAAGCAGGACCTTCTATCTGAAGATGTTCAACTACTTATTTTTTTTTAAATATATTTTCTTGGGACTAGAGAAATGGCTCAGTGGTTAAGACCACTGGCTGCTCTTCCAGAGGACCCAGGTTTAATTCCCAGCACCCATATGGCAGCTCACAACTGTCTGCCATTCCAGTTCCAGGGGTTCCAACACCCTCATAAAGACATACATGCAGGCAAAAGACAAATGCGTGTAAAATAAAAAGAAATAAATTAAAACAACAACAAAAGACTTTAAAAATTATATAACCAGGTGGTAGTGGTGCATTCCTTTAATCCCAGCACTCAGAAGGCAGAGGCAGGCTGCTTGAGTTCAAGGCCAGCATGGTCTACACAGAGAAACCAAACCCTATCTCGAAAAACCAAAAAAAATTTTTTTCCCTTGAACTTTTTATTATTTTTGTGTATGAGTGTTTTGTCTGCATGTATGTCTATGCATTACCCACAGGCAGTCCATGGAGGCCAGAAAAGGAACTGGATTCCCTGGAACTGGAGTTACAGGTGGCTGTGGGCTGCCATGTGGGTGCTGGGAATCCAACCTTAACGGATGAGCCATCTCTCTAGTACCTCAACTGCCTATTTTTAAGCAAGAAATGTGTTTGGCTAATTGCTGAAGAACATTAACTGCTGGGTTATTTTTATCACAGGTTGATGACTGATGGCTTGTGGGGACTTTGTAATTCAGGGATATGCTAGAGAGATGAGCATCACATCAAGTCCTAGATAAGAGGAGAGACAGCTCCCTCAGCTAACACTGGGAGGGACTGTAGTACCCACCAAGGTTCATCTGTGCTCCGAGTTCTAGTTCCTAGCACCCATGTGAATGCTGGGTATGCATGGTGGCCTGTCTTTAACCCCAGCCATGGAGCAAGCTGACTAGCTAGGCTACCCACATTGGTGAGCTCTGGATTCAACTGAGACCCTGTCTGGATGCATAAGGTAGAGTGCTTAAAGACTTGCACCATGAACCTTCGGTCTCCACATGCACGTGCACATGCATACCTCAACACANATGTGCACCCACACACATGCATGTATACCACATGCTCAAGAAAAACATTTTTAATTAGAATGCATCATTTTCAGCTTTGTGCATGGGAGTGGAACACTGACATCTCCCCAGTAAATGGAGGGGATGCTGTTACTGTATTTCCATTTATAATAAATATGCAAGTTTCTCCAGATCATGGCTCTTTGGGTGAGTGGACAGGGTACACTGACTTACTGTGGTTATTGATCAATCTTGTCAAACCTTTTAGGTTGTCTGTAAGAGTATTTCATATAATCAGTTACAGATTTTGAGGTACACACAATTACCAGCCAGAGTAATAGGCATTTATTTGCTTCACTTTTGACCTAGTCCTTCAGGAGGCATTTTACTAGGTTGAACTCAGCGCCTGAGTTCAATCCTTAACTCCAATAATTGCTTTATTGCATTTTATTTTTGCAGTGTTGAGGACTGAAGACAACTCTCTACCACTTACCACTGAGCTATCGATACATCAAACCCCAAGAGTTTCAGGCATTTTTTCCAGTGTTGTATTTTATGACTCTGACCTGGGGGATTTTAGACCTTAGGGATGTTTATACTGCCCTTTGGGGACTGTGTCTTTTGGGATCATGGCAGAAATCCAAAGCACTGCCCGGGTATCCTCTCAGTGAACAAGTCAGAAGCTATGTGGCTGCAAGAGAGGTGACAGCTGCAGTCTGCCACCGACTGGACATCCCTGGAGCTACCAGAAGTGAACTTCATCCACAAAGCTGGGAAAATATGGTTCGTATTTATTCACTTGCTTGGGGCTGATTCAGTGGGATATGTTAGGCCTCTCCACCTCCATAAGAAAAACAGACCAGTGTGCTGTAAGCTGGCAGCTAAGCTTCTTCCTTGGAGAGCTGAGCATCCAAGTGCAGGGCAAAGTCCCCTGGGGAAAGCCGTCATGCTGACTGATTTCGGAGCACTGGCTTCCCCTCTGCCATATAGTGGATCACCACAGGCTGGCAGCTCCAGCACCAGCAAGCAGTTCACTGTCTTGTAGCTCTGCAGGCTGGGAGTCCAGGATCACAGCATTGGCCATGATGGCTTCCATCAGGGCCTGTCTTCTACCTCTCTGTTTATACCAGCATTCTTCTGTATGTCTGTATTCTGATCTCTCCTCAGGACACTCAGCNTATTGATTCAAGGCCCACCCACAGGGCTTTGTTTTACCTGAATCACTTCTTTGAAGGTCTATCTCTAAAGAGAATTATATTCTGATGTACTTGCAGTTACAATTTTTATTTTTTACTTTTTGTTTTTTTCGAGACAGAGTCTCAGTCTATAGTTGTGATAAATTGTTGTCCTGGAATTCACAGAGATCTACCTCTCTCTGGAGTGCTAGGATTAAAGGCCTGAACTGCTACACCCAGTTGGAGTTAGAATTTTAAACACAGGAATTATAACATCCTTTGGTTGTGGATAGCTGTCTAGTTACTTTTTTATTGCTGTGATAAAACACTATGACCAAGGCAGCTTATAAAAGAAAGTGTTTAATTTGGTGCTTACAGTTTCAGAGGGTTAGAGTCCATGATAGCCAAGCAAAAGCACAGTGGCAGGAACGACAGCTCATACCTTTTTTTTTAAATTTTTAAAATTATTTTATGTGCATTGGTGTTCTGTCTGCATGTATGTTGCACGTATTTCTGCATGTATGTTCATTTCTTTTAGACCTTAGGGATGTTTATACTGCTCTTTGGGGACTGTGTCTTTTGGGATCATGGCAGAAATCTAAAGCACTGCCCACGTGTCCTCTTAGTGAGGGTGTCAGATCTTGGAATTACAGACAGTTGTGAGCTGCCATGTGCTGAGAATTGAACCCAGGTCCTTTGGAAGAACAGCCAGTGCTCTTAACCACTGAGCCATCTCTCGCCCAGAGCTCATATCTTAATCCAAAAGCTGGAGACAGAGAGTGAGTCACTGGGATTGGCCCAAGTCTTTTGAAACTTCAAATCTCATCCCCCAGTGACACACCTCCTCCAACAAGGCCACACCTCCTAATCCTTCCCAAAGAGTTCCACCAACTGGGGACCAATTATTCAAACATTAGCCTATGGGAGCCACTCTCATTCAAACCTAAGGGGACTTCTCCCACTTCAAAGCCATCTGTGAGAGTCATAGTAAGCCCTGGGGACCAAGCCTGGCTTTATGATCAATCTTTCCTTTCTTTCAGAATTTCATGTTGCCCAGGTTGGCCTTGAACCTCTTGCTTGCATTCCCCAAGTGCTGTGATTAAAAGATGTGAGCCACATTTGGTTTCCAACTGACTGAATAAAGGTTGGTCCCCAGGGTCTCAGACTAATTGGTAGAGAAGCTCTGAGTATTCCCTGCGGGGAGAGGAACAGCTAAACTTCAGCTACCCAAAGCTGGACCGAGATTTCAGGCCATGCCCCAGTATGGATGTTAACATCTGAGTGTTGTAGAAAGGAAGCCAGTGAATACATGATGACCCCAGGAACGAGGATGGTGGTAGTGTTGCCTCTGGCTGCTTCCTCTTCCCGCCAGTCTGTCCTGTCCTGCCAGAGCCCACTGTGTAACTAGGATTCTAGGTGTGAGCTGCACAGTTGGCTCTCACGGGTCTTTACTACCTACTTGTATGTGATGTACACTTGCCAATTTCTTTCTTTCTTCCCATTTTAATTTTACCTGCAGGTGGTCTTCAAGGAACAAACTATCAAGTGGGCTCTGGTCAACCCTGGGATTCACATGTCACTCAAGACTAAGGAACTGTTTATTGGGCTGGGTCGCCCCAAATGGAAACACAACTTTTTTTTTGCTGGTGCAAGGGAGCTCACATGAATATAAGGGCTGAGGAGAGCACAGGAGCAGGCTGAACCACTCTTCAGCTTAGTATGTGAAGGCTCAGATTCATACTTTACTGCTTACTTTTTCTTTTTTCGAGACAGGGTTTCTCTGAGTAGCCTTGGCTGTCCTGGAACTCACTCTGTAGACCAGGTTGGCCTCTAACTCACAGAGATCTGCTTGCCTCTGTCTCTCGAGTGTCAGGATTAAAGGCGTGTGCCACTGCCACCCAGCTTTTTAATTTTTAAGATTGTGTGTATATGGTGTTCTGCCTACATATATCTGTGCATCATTAGAGTACCTGGTGTCTCTGTGAAGGCCAGAAGAGGGCACTGGGTTCCCTGAAACTCATGTTACAGACAGTTGTGAACTGCCAAGTGGGTACTGTCCTCTAGAAGAGCAGCAAGCCATCTCCCCAGCACCCCACTGTGGATCTGCTCTGGGCACTGGAGTAGGGATGTTTCTCATGTTTGTTATTTGTATATTCATTAGTCTGTTCACTTCTCACCAGCCAGCCCCTTAATATAACTACCTCTTTATCACTTTCCTTGCAAAAGTCCACCTGCAGAACGGACTCTGACTCCCTTTGATCTTCTGCCAGGGGCTACTAGAACTGCCTCCTTTAGCCTGACCCAAGTACGCTGCCTGTCCTCTGCAGAAAGAGAAATGCTAAGTCCCAGCACTCCTATTCCCTATCCTGAAATGAGGGAATTCAGTCACTGTGACAGACACAGTGGTGTCTCTGCCATTCTGCATAGTGACTTGGCATGAGAACCTCACTGAAACAACCCAGATGATTTCTATAACACATCTTAAAAGTCTGAAAACACTCCAGGCAAATTCGTGAGAGGGGAGTTCTGAAGTCCATTTCTAGTTGTGGGTTAAATCTCTCCATATTCTCTACATGGACGGACAAACTCTGACATGTTCTGGAGACGAAGGGGCTACTGTCCTGAGTTCACATGTAGGGAAGAGTAGGGTGGGCTGGCCCCCAGTTCACCCTTCCCTGCCCACTGTTTCCCATGTCCTTGGCTGGTACTCCAGCTTCTACAGTTTCCTCACTCCTCAGATTGAGAGCCAAAAACTCATGGATGCTTCCTCAATCTGTTACCACCCAGATCACTCACCCAAACCAACTTACTATCGTCACCACCCCAATTCTGCAGCATGACCATAATCACAACCCACAGAACTGTACCTCATCCCTGTGTCCTCCCAGCACCCCATGCTAAGCAGTCACTGTCCAGGACAGCAAGACCAGGCCTGTGCAGGTTGCCTCCAGAGACGAGGACTTAGCTACTCAGAGGCTGGCCCACACACCCAGCAGCCTGCCCTGTCTCTTGCACACATGGCACCCCAGTGCAGCACAGCAGAGCAAGGGCATCGTTACCTGTATGCATTTTTGGAAACAGGACGAGGATCAAACTTAAAGAAGATGATGCACATGGGTGGTAAGGAGGCTTTGCTCACACGGTCACAAGGTCTGTGGGAAAAGGAGAACAGCGGGCCATGAAGAGCAGTATCACAGGGCCTATCAGGTGCCTCAACGGCCCAGAACACACCACCAGGAGTAGGGGTGACAAGGGAGAACCAGGTGCTTGGTGACATCACCTGGTAACTCCACCACCATGACACACCACACGAGGGTGGTGAGTGGTGCTGGAAAGGACAGAGCAGCAATAGGAACCATACGTAAAGCTAGGGTGAAGGGGTAGCAAATCTCCCCCAAAATGGCACAAAGTACTCCCCATGAGCCACCAAGGGAGATATCTTCATTTTGGCCCATGGCACCCCAAGGCCAGGCATCAGGGCCCACTCACCTGGGATGATCTGTGACATGTGTTCCTGCAGGCCTTTGTCCAGCACACACAACTACCATCCCAAAAGACCTAATGGTTCTACATACCCACATTAGTAGGCAGAAACCTGTGCTGGACATGTGCACACACACCTGGGTGCTATGTGAGCATGGACCCCATGCCTCAGAGCCTCTGGGGCCCAGAAGGCATTTTTCCATACTTTCTAGTTCTGAGATTAGACCTAATCTAGATGCATCAACTCTGGAAAGGCGACTCAAAGAACCTCGAAATGTATACAGGTGCAATGATTTAGTGTCATAGTTCCAGGACACAGCTAATGCCTGCAGCTGAAACCTGGGACAGCCAAGAAACTGTTCCAGCACTCAGGAGGCCAAGTAGTGAGCAGAGGTGCAGTGTGCACAGATGCGAGTCCACTGGGGACTAAGTGCAGGAATGTGTGTGTCACTCTGCAGATATGTACATTCTATGTTCATGTGCACCTGTGTATGGTATTTGTACGCAGTGTGACACTGTCTTCGTGAACACATGTATGTTGTGAGCACATGTATGTCCAGAGGAGACCACCGCATCACAAAGGCACAGACAGAAGATGCCTCGGAGGTCAGGGTAGCTGGGGGGTCAGGTCAGGCTGTGTTCACTCTCAGGTTTGGGGAGGGTCAGTGCAGTGGCCTTAGTACTAAGGTTCTAAGCATGACATGACCACTTGAGTTTGGGTACCTCCCTAGGAAGCAGCACACATGTAAGATGGGTCTGTGGGTCAGGACCTTGATGGCTCTAAGTGTAGGAGACCAGCACAAGAAACCCAGGCCCAGCCCAGTCTCTATAGGTTAGGGCACCCATGTCCTTAGTCTCCATGTAGCTATACAGGCCATCATCCTAGATGAGGGCCTTCAAAGCCTCTGTGGGCACATTAGGAGAAAGCATGGTCTGGAGACCTGAAGACAGCTGTCACTTACTTTTTCAGAAATCCTAACAGCTACTACAATCTTGGAAGAGGCCCCAGCTCCAGGGACACCAGGAATATCCCTGGGACAGACACTGGCAATTCTAATTCTTGGGTCTATGAAATGAAACTTTTGCAGACTGTGCCTTGGCACTCAAAGAACTGGTTATCTCCACCACATTAGGCCTGCCACCAAAGCAGTGCCTGCCACAGTAGTAGAGGGGCTCAGGCCACAGCCTGCCACAGCTATAGCCTGCTTGAGAACCCCGAGGAATCAGGCAGCCTCAAGAAAGCTTTCCACGGACAATGCCACAATATGTCTGCCCCCAGACTATCTGGCAAACTGGGGTGATTAGTGATTAAGAAAACTGGCTGGGGGCTGGAGAGATGTCTCTGTGGTTAAGAGCACTGACTGCTCTTCCAGAGGGCCAGGTTTCAATTCCCAACACCCACATGGCAGCTCACAACTGTCTAACTCCAGTTCCAGGGGACCCCAACACTCACGTCAAAACATCAAAGCACATAAAATAAAAATATAATAATAATAATTAATAATAAAAGAAACAAAACTAGCTACTCTTCCAGAGGACCCAGGTTCAATCCCCAGCACCTATGTGATGGCTCACAACTCTCTGTAACTCTAGTCTCAGAGCATCTATTCTGGCCTCTGTGGGTACACATATGGTGCACACATGAACACACAGGCAAAACATTCATACATATAAATTTTTTTTAATTAAAAGGGGGTGGTCTCTGAGAAATTGTGCATACCTAGCATTCCATGAAACAGAGACAGAGTCACGCTGTGGGGCCAGGGACCCTGAAATTCAGTGACTCTGGCTATCAAGAAAGATTGACATGCATATCACAAATTAGCCATGCTGATTCTAGGAAAACAGAAGCAGGGTAGAAAAAGTAACAGAGAATAAACCAGGGTTCACAAAGTACAAAAAGAACTTTTGTAAAGTTCTGAGAAATGACAGTTATAGGAACTACAGAGCCAGCAGATCTNGGGGTGGGGGGTGAGGCATAGAGAAGTGTTAAATTCACAAGCAGACTGGACATAGCTAATGAGACAGTCCAGCAGTTATCCAGAGGCAGTGCAAGGAACTGACATCATGCTGGGCCTCAGGAGGGACTATATGTTCCTCCTGCCAGCTGCCGTGGATGAGGGCTCCTGGTGTCAGAGAAGAGGCCAGCACTCTGGACCTTAGACTCCTCTGGTCCTCCCTAGGTTGTGTACTCAGCTACTGGGCAGAGCCACTGGTAAAAGTAGTTCTGGCCACTGTCACCAGACATAGTCAGAGCAAGGGTGTTTCTCCAATTCAGCTGCAGGACCTGCCATCCTAGCTGGCCCAGGCGGGCAGTAGACCAGCCCTCTAGGTTGGAGTGGTGGGGAGGGCTCCATGGTCCACAGGAAGGCCATCGATGTGTCTCCAGGCAGCCTGGAGTTGGAGGTGCTGGCAGAGCCCAGGGCTGCAGCCTCGATGAAGACGCAGTCATTGGGAGAGAAGGACCAGAGGAAAGCCAGCCCCTGGGAGGGGACCATCAGGAACTGCCTTTCTCTCCAATCCCTCACCCCCTACTCAAGCCAGGCCCGCTGTCCAACAGCCCCTCCCCCTTCTCTGGCCAGCAAACTACCCCTCATACCTTTCCTACTGTACCTCTCCCACAGCAGATCCTTCTTTCCCCTGAGCCCAGATATTTCCCCCAAGAAGCTGTTGGCAAGCCCCTGTAAGTGCCAGGTGTCTCCAACTTAGCACCGATGGAGTTCTGATGCTCTTTCTGGGCCTGTTGGGGTCCTCAGACATGCTGCTTTTTCAGTCCCCTTCTTGCTCCTGCTGACTTGCAGGGCTGAGAGCAAGCCCTGAGTCCATCCCCTAGCCTCCTGATTACCTCATTGTGTACGGGCAAGTGGGTATGTATATGGTCAAAACCACCTCACAGGGTCAATACCCCTGGAGCATGCCAGATACTTCCCATGGTCTCTGGGACCAGTAGAGCCCATGGGACCACAGCAGACATGTATCACAAGGTCCTTAAAGGCTGTAAGGCTGTGCAGGAGGGTCATGTCTGGGGGAGAGATGAGCTTGGTTTTCCTGGTGATGCCTCTAACTCGTCTGGTGCCACTTGGGCTCATTAGCTAACGAGTTCAGTGGAATTTCTGTCTTTGGCTGCCCAAAAAAGCCAGAGTGACCAGGGTCATATAGGATTCCGCAATTGCCTGTGGTCAGATTAGTCAGTCACCATCAAGAGAGATGAAAAAAGAAAAGAAAACTCCCTGGAAGGTCTGGAGAAATAGCTCAGCAGTTCAGAGCACTGGCTGCTCTTCAGAGGACCTGGATTCAATTCCCTGTATGCACATAGTGGCTCCAGCCATCTGTAACTCCAGTTCCAGGGAATCCAGTGCCTTTTCTGGGCTCTATGGCCACTGCATACACGTAGTACACAGACATACATGGAGGAAAAACACCCCCACACATACAATAAAACGGAAAACAAGAACAAAACCTAAAAAACCCCTCTCTGGACATTCGCGGAAATGGGTGAGGAGAGCATGAAATCCTGCTGAGCACAGGAGGCTGCAGTCCTGAGGACGCCTCTCTCTGAAAGCACTGAACAAGTGCCAAGACAGACCATGCTAACAAGTGCTAGCCCAGGAACTGTGCCAAAGGTTCTTGAGGTTAAAGTGCATAGAGTCCAGAGCCAGCATTTCATTTGTCACTGGGCAGAGGGCTCACATTATATCCTTGCAACACTTAGCACTTCCTGGGCTGATCTCCACCAACACAAGTACACAGCTCTGTTCAGGGCTCTCCCTGGCAGCCACGGTGTGTGCAGTGCAGCAGGTCTGGGCCACCCACACCCTGTATACTCCAACTAGTCTCTTTGGAATGTCTTTTGGGAAAAGTGTCCTCACCGACATGAAGCCTATGTCACTGTGACTNGTGATGGTGGCCTTGGGCCACGTAGTTATCAGCTGGATACAAAGTAAGGTCAGCCACATAGGCTAGCAGTACGCCAAACTCACAAATGAAGTCCCAGTAAAACCCTGGGTACCCAGGTTAGCAGGTTGCTGGCAAATCCCATGTGTGTTGTTTCACACATCACTGCTGAGAGAACCAAGCAGGGCCACATAGCTCCACTGAGAACCGATAAATAGGAGCCTCTGCCTGGCGTCACCTGGATTCTGTGCTCTGTCCCTTTTCTATTGTGGATTTTAATCTGTACCCTCCCCTGTAATAAACTATGAACACGAATACAAGAGCCTTTTTGAACTCGGCATCCTCCTATCAAATCACCTTGATTGCAGGTAGTCTTGGGGTTTCTTCACCAACACCTAAACCTCGGATCTGCAAGAAGTCACCGCACAGTGTCTCAGGGAGGGGAGTATCTTGTCTAAGGCCATGCAGTGGCCTCTGCTTCCTGATGAAACACTAGCCCCTCGCTCCCTTCCCTATCTGAGAGCTGCTAGATTCACTACACTCCCCCTGAAAGGCTGGACCCTAGGCTGTGTCGCCTAGTAAAATTTATCTGAAGATCAGAGGAACAAGGTCAGCCGCTAGCCTTGCAAAATTAGCACACGCCCTTAATCCTATCACTTAGCAAGCAGGGTCTGTCTGGATCCCTGTGAGTTCCAGGTCACACTAGGAACAGTCAAGCGTGGAGACACGTGCCTTTAATCCCAGCATCGACCATAGAATTCTGGAGGTCTATACAGACAGACAGGAAGTGACAGAAGTGGGCGATAGGAGAAAGTGATGTAGCTAGGCTGAAAGAGCCAATGAGAGAACAGAACAGAAAGGGATATAGATGTGGAGGTATAAGGAGGTGAAACACTCTCCATTTTGGAAGTGGTGACGGCAGTCTAAGGTTAGGCTGGTAGCTGTTCCTAATTCCTCTGATCTCTGTCAGACTTTCACCCTTATTTCTGCCTCTGTGTTTTATTTAACAAGACCATTTAGAAAATCCATCTTACACTAGGCCCATCAATAGGCTCCACTCCATGCAGGCTACTTCCACAGCCCAGTCCACCAAGTCTAGTTGTAACCTGCCTCTTTGCCCCACCAAGACATTACCCCCAAAGCTTCTACAGGACCAGAAAACTGTTGTTGGAGCCTGCCTGATCATGCGCTGTCTAACTGGTCAAACCCAGACTAAACACAGCCACCCTACGCAGAAAAGATTAGATCAAAACAAGAAAGAAACCCACTAGGAAAAACACTAAATTCTGTAGCTCCAAGTCTGACATCCCGGAACATGTAGTGTGATGTGGGCTCCATGGGGCTTGGACAGCCCCAACTCACAGCCCTTTGGCCTGGAGCACACATGAGCTGACNCCATTCACTGCCTCAGGTTCTGCCCTCAGTGACATTTCACATTCCTGGCACCCCGAACATTCAAGGGTTCCTATCACAACCTATTCTTCATCCTTACAACTTTACACATCAAGCACTCAAGGACTCTCCTTAGGAAATCCAACCCTGCTACACACTGCCTGGCCTAAGATTTTCCTTTTAAAAACAAAACAAAACAAAACAAAAAACAACCTAGGATAGTGGTTCTTAACCTGTAGGTCTTGACCCCTTTGGGTTGACTGACCCTTTCTCAGGGATTGCATATCAGATATTTACATTATGATTTATAACAGTAGCAAAATTACAGTTATGAAGTAGCAATGAAGACAATTTTATGATGGGGGGTCATCACAGTATGTGGAACTGTAGTAAAGGGTCGCAGCGTTAGGAAGGCAGAGAAGCTCTGGTCTAGGAGCAAGCCTCCATGTCCCTGCAATTCTTGCATCCTGTAAGCCTGGAAAACCATCACCATGTGGACCTTGACCAGGTCTGCTCCTAGCCTGAGAAACCTAGCCACCAGGTCCCCTTGGACCTTGGCTATAATAGCTCCCAAATGCTTTAATCGAAAGGCAAACAAGGGCTGGAAAGATGGCTCGGTGCATAAGGGTGTGCACAGCTCTCGTGAGGATCTGGGTCAGTTCCCAGGCCCACATAATGGCTTGCAATGTCTGTAACTCTAGGGATCTGACAGTCTTCTATCCTCTGTAAGCATCAGGCAGTGCACATAGTACATGTTCATACTTGCAGGCCAAGCACTCCTGTACACAAAATAACAGTAGGAACCACTGAGAAGCTGGGCTTGGTGGTGCACGCCTTTAATCCCAGCGCTCAGAAGGCAGAGGCAGGTGAAGCTCTGTGAGTCCGAGGCCAGCCTGGTCTACAGAGCGAGTTCCAGGATAGCCAAGGCAACACAGAGAAACCCTGTATTGAGAAAAAAAGAAAAAACAAAAACAAACAAACAAAAAAGAACTCCTAAGAACCCCTGCTTTCCAGCTGGAGAGGTGGCTCAGAGGTTAAGAGCACTGAGTGTCCTTTCAGAGGTCCTGAGTTCAACTCCCAGCAACCACATAGTGGCTCACAACTATCTGTAATGAGATCTGGCGCCCTCTTCTGTATACATAATAAATAAATCT